>JALLBE010000390.1:0-17348 GCA_036939795.1 Thalassiosira mediterranea
GGTGTCTCGCAGCCTCGAGACGCTCTATTCCCGTCAGGTCGACTCCTCCAAACGCCGCGGCGAACCTGTCACCGAGCAGCGCCTGGGATGTAGAGTTGGGGGTCGCCGCAGATTCATCACTCCCAACCGAGCTAGAGGGGCTTGGTGGAAGCGTGGGCGCGGTGACATTGGATTGGGCCCCGTCCGATATCTCACTGCAGATCGAAGCGGATTCCTCCCCAATAGTTGGAGGTGGTTGAATGTTAGGACCAGCCGGGTAGGGATGGTTTGCGAAGAGCTCGATCAGGGCACTCAAGGCGCCGCGACTCCTGGTGGATGGGGGTCTGGTGGTCCCCGCCCTGGGAGTAGGTGTCTTGGCTGCTCTTGCCCGCGAGCGGGTCGTAACCTGAGAGGCGGACTCGGACTCTGCATCTTCGTGGCCATTCGATCGGATCTCATTTTCAACCAGGCCCCAGGCCTGGTTAAAATCGTCTCGCTTGTCCCAGAATTTACCGAGTGCTGTAATGTGCTCATTAATTCTCTTCTTCAGCGGTCGTGCTGATTTGCCACAGTAGTAACTGTTGCAGGGTTCGTCACCCATTTTACAAGTCACTTTGTAGATTGTGCAGGTGTATTTCAAGGATGAAAATATTCGAGCTTCGTGTAATCTTAATTTGTCATGAAAATAACAGGACTTTTTAGGAAGAAAATTGACGATGAAGCGCAAAAATGTCGCAGCAAAGCGGCAAAGTTCCTGACTCAGAATTTCACGGCGAGAACGGCCCTAATTCGCTTTGCTACGACATTTTGAAGCATTGGGTCGGAAAGAGCGTCCAAAAGTTAGTTTACGTATCAGCACTAATTGCATTTGACTACCTTTAAATTGGAAGTAATTATTGCACAAAATGTTAATATGTAGTTTTCATCAATTTATTAAAAAAATAAATTGAAAATTATTTATGATTTGAGTGTTTATCGTCGTTTGGCTAGGTCCTCCGATCCCCGTGCCCGACGATCAGAAATCAGAACAGGATCGAGACATTTCTAATCGCTTTTAGAGCATGCACGATCACATCCGATAAGGACGAGACAAAAACGGAGTGACATTGGGCACAAAAGAACGTCTACATTGCTGCAAGCATTCTACAATTGCTTGCGATATGTCCTAATCTTGTTTTCGTTGTGCCTTATGTAGGGTTTAAAACCGTTACTTAGTCTGTCTCTAAAGAAGTGAGATTTTAGTGTTATTCAGTTCCTTTATTGTTCTTCGTATTTATTAGAGACTTTCGGTTGTGTATCTTTTATCCTAGTCGCTCTGTCAATCAAGCATTTGGTCTTGGTTAATCGCTCCTGGTCGCGATTTTTTACACTTTGTCCTACATACGTTAACTTACGTACATATTATTTAAGATGACTCGTCTGTTATATCTTGTAATAGTATCACCAATCAAGTGACAAAAAATCGATACATACGTACGTGCGTGAGTATCGTAGAAAGATACACAATAATATATATATATGTATGTACATAATACATACAGCCGGCAAGCTGCGTAATAGGTAGCTAGCTAGCTATGCATGTTGTAGCTAGCTACATATATGTATGTAGCTAGCTGCATGCAGGCTATTTACATAGCGTGTACGATATGTACCTTATGTAATTTCGTCACAGTCAAAACTTCCGACTTGATTCACGATCTTTTCTTGTATAAAAATTCCTATGTAGATTCTACAGTGTAATGTATGCAACAATCATGCACGCGCTCTCGTGCAACGCAAAATGCTTGCAATTCTTGTGAAGATCTCACGACCTCGCACGACCACGTTGCCTCTCTTCATGATCCGGAGAGGAACGCATGATGTCGTTGCATCTCTGGTTGAAGCAAGCATGAAGCAAGGTTGCAGCATGCAGCGAGCACGATCAGGTGTTGCAGGTGGTGCTCGCTTGACGAGTGTTTCTGCTCGGCACAGCTTGGAAGACTTGATATGGACACTGAAATCACTTTTCACGCCCAAACCGCTGAACAGGAGAGCTTCATCTTTACGATAGGCAGCCTCGCCATCGACGAACACCACAGTTGCATCACGAGGGTGAGTCCAGTTGCTGGGCCTGAATGGTGGAGAGTTGCTTGACACTTGTGGAAGGACAGGATTGGTTTCAAATCACCACCAACCTCAAACCCCAACGTCTCCTATATTTCTCTACTCATCAGCCCGTAGCCACTTGACCATTCTGGCAACATGGCAGATGACGAAGAGCAGCAGAAGGACATTGTTACGCCGCATGCGAACGACGTGCTGTGTGGTCGAGGAAACTTTGTGAATCATCATGAGGGCAATCAGAACTTTCGCAGGCTGTAAGTGCAATAACTGTTTCGTTCATCACGATGACAAACTCTCTCTTCGCCGCTGATTTTGTCACACTCCCTTGTCTCATCAAACAGTGTCAAAGCCCACAAGAAGGCTTATGTGTCCTGCCGTGAGTGCTCGCCTGTATCTTTTATATTGACACGCTCCATGTCGATAAATCTCTGCACCCTTACCATACTGCTCAATACTCAATACGATCCTTCGAACTGCACTCACACCTTATTCAGCCAAGGCAAGGAAGGGCACATACTCCAAGATCATTTACCACGAAATTCGAGGCATGAAACCCCCTGGTCGCTTCCTCAAGCAGGACCCCAAGACACAACTTTGGAGTTCCATCGGAGTGAAGAATGCCATTTACAAGACGCGTCAGGCTCTTCGGGAGGGTGCGCCGGAGTTAGTCAAGGAGATGAAAGCTAGTGAAGGAGAGAAGCCTTCCAAGGATGTCAAGCCAGAAGCAGCACAGAGCAGGGATGTTGCCCCAGAGGAGCTTGTAGCGCCGCTACCTAGCCATGCGAGTGTTCGTCCTCCTCTTCCAGCCTTGGCGTCAGGAAACTTGCCCTTGGGGTTGGTTGCGAGCGCCGCGCATCCGAGTATTGCTGTCCCGCAGCAACTGGGAGCCTTGTATAACCCCCTACTATCCGCAACCCTGCCCCCCATACCCTTGGGGATCAGCCCAATCCTTGCCGCTGCGGCGCAGATCCAAGCTCAACAGCAAGCTCAGCTACTCCAACAGAACCCCAGCGTCCTGGCCGAGCTTGAGGCCCAGTTGCAGCAGTTGAAAAATCAGACACAGCCTGCTCCCCGCCTGGACACCATACCAGCTTTGCAACAACGGATGCAAGCACCCCCTTCAATCACTCCGTCCACCCCACTTCTGGCTGCGGCTGCACAGATCCAGGCACAGCAACAGTTGCAGCAACTGCAACAAAACCCCACAATACTGGCTGTGCTAGAAGCCCAGTTGCAGGCATTGAAAGGCCAGTCAGGATCTAATGCTCAACAAGGAAACGCCGCAGCGGCGCAACTCAGTGCTCAACTACTACAATCGAAATCAGAGAACAAATGATTCGTGGTTTGATTGAATGTCAGGATAGGAATATCTGCCCTCTACGAGTGAGTTGTTTAGCATTTCAGCGGGCAGTGTTGTTTTTTCGACGAATCAAGTGGAAGTGTGGGCATTTAATGGAATCATGTGCCACCAACCTGAAGAATGACTGATGATAAATATATATTCCAACCATGCTGGATTTGCAAGTGCATAATCTCTGTCTAGTAAACCATGGTTTGATCAATTACATACACTAAGGAATGAGCTGGTGATGTTCGGTTGCAATAATCACTCGAACATGAGAAGATGATCTTAGTCATCTTTGTTAGATTCTAGATCTAGACACAACAACCATTGTTGAGTGGAGGGCTACGATCACACAAGATTCCACGAAGGCTGTCAGAGTTGAACACAGGATGGCCCTATGGGCAGCAGTAATACTGGTGGCAATATATGTTGAATTCCTTTCGATAGAATCATCAGACGGACGCAACAAACAAATAACTACCTACATAATCTCTCTGTTGTGTTGATAACTGAATAGAAACTTAAGTTGTATTAAGAACATCGAAGGACTAGTACCTGCTTGCTCAAATGATGGGTCGGCAAAGGTCGACACTTGACCTACTGTAGTGGAGATTCACTGAGGTGACGGGCACTTGGTACCTGAAATACGTTGCCATACCGAGCCTATGTCACTTAGCCAGCTCAACAGGTATTGTATGGACAAGTTCAAATGAACGCGGTGGCGAGCATGGAAAATGGAACTTTTCTTGCCCCTTTTGACAAACTGAGTTTCCGTCGTTGCTGTTGAAGGCAGGTCAAGCGAATATGCAATCCCATGCAATCATCCTCCATTTAGATAACACAGGTTATCAGGTTATGTTTGTTGAATTCTTCGTGCTTCGGTCTGCACCATCTCATGTGAAAATGGTGATGAACGCAATTTGGGGCCATTATTTTGGTTGAGAGCGATCGAAGCTTCGACTCTATCTTTCGAGTGCTTTTGAGCGGATGGAGGATGGCGCATCTTTCCTTGATATGCTGTAATTTCACATCGGAATCAATACATATTTGAGCGGGAGAGGATTCATGTCGTCACAAGCAGGGTCGTCATTGGCGCGAAGCTGCTTCCAATCTGCCTCATTTTTGTTGCACCCGACATCAACTCACACGTGAATCATTCCATGAACCTGAGGAAAACGATCGAGGAGCCGGGTAGACTCTACAATAGAGCCGAAGAACAACATCGCCGCCGTTGCCTCGGGAGAGTAGGGAGAGACCGCCCATAGGAGCGGCATCGCGAGAGGTAGTGACGACCTTTTTTGGTTCCGGTGTAGGGGCGAATTCGCATCGTCCGACATGATCAATGACGATGTCCCGATCGATGGGGCCGCTGCTGCCTCCAATGACGGCGCTGCCACCGACCCAATGGAGGGTGTCTCCCGTTGCAGTGCGTCTGCTAAGAAACCGACCACGACTGCGACGGCGCTGCAGCGCAACCCCTCGATAACAAGCACGCACAGCCAGTCCAGCAGGTCCGGCGACAGGCGGACGGCCTCGTCTTTCCCCGCGAGCCCCGCCCTCAGTACCCTTAGCAAGAACAGCTCCACCAGCGGCGGGAGCAGCCTGGGCGGGGGCTCGGCGAGGGTGAGCGTGGACGACATTCTGAACACGTCGAGGTCGTCGTCGGGGGCGAGGCGGAGGAGAATGTTGGCGCAGCAAGCTAACTCATCGTCGAGGCAATCGTCGAACGGCTCCATGACAACTGCAAAACGCCGTCTGAATCCCGGAGCGGAGGAGCGGAAGAGACGACTGGCGCAGCTGCAGCGGGATCAGTTGCAGCGTAGGATGGAGTCCGGACGGCCCGTGAAATCGGACATCAAGAAATCGTTGGAGAGGCTGGCGAGGCTCCAGGAGAGGGACGCCAAGAATTCGGGGGACGACGCCAGCTCCTCGCAGCCGGAGAAGTATACAGAAGAGAAGTCTGAAAGTAACCGTGCGCCCAAAATGCCAGATTCCATTTCCACACATTCCAGTGACAGCAAAGTGGAAGAGAAACAACGAAAGCAGAGCCCTGAAAAGGCGATTTCCATGGATGGGCCGACACCGAGGAGGTCCAAGAGGGCAAAAACCATTGCATCCTACAACGAAGCAGATCTGGCCAAGAATGAAATCTCATCAGATGCCTCTACAGATACCAAGTCTTTGCAATCTGCCCCTAAAACAAATCTGGTAGACAAGGTTATATCTGGTGACGCAAGCACTGGCATGACGAGCAAGAATAAAGGCGCCCTGCATAAAACAGAGGAAGCATTGGAAGAGGAAGGAGACCTGGACGATGGTCCCGAGAATGCCGAGTCAGCACTGACGATGCTCCTCCAAAAATACGAGGCGTGCATGGATGATGCGCCAGCAGTGGATGGCAAAAAGGCAGTCTCGCCCTTGGCTGTGGTGAAATTATTCACCATGGTCATGATAAACGTGGACCTTCACAACCCCACCATCACTGGCGACGAGGAGAGTAGATCCATGGAGCAGAGATTGGCATCTGTGTTGAAGTCCGTGGAACGGGTCAAGGCGGAGGTGATGAACCGCAACAGTGGAGATAGCAAATCCGCAAATAACGCCGAAGATGCATCTCGAAAGGGTGCCAGGCTGTTGCGTGACATACAGGTACAGGTGTGGTGCCGGATGATGGTGTGGAGGTTTCGCCAAGAATTGGGTTGGGAGTTTCTGGATAGGATACTCTCGTCATCGTCCAACGTAGATGGGATTGACTCTTCCGAGGACGGGACCAAATCCGGGAAGAAGAAGGGTGTCAAGAAGAGGAAGAGATCGAAGAAGAAGGTGCAGCCGATGGCGATCGTATCTCCCAGAGACCGAATGGTCAAGGATCTCAAGTCCTTGATGGAGCTGGTGCCCTACGTGTTGCCTCCCACCTTGGAGTTTTCGCTCTGGCTCAAGGACACTCTCACCTGCGGCTATCAAGAGGCCGTTCCCGAGTACGGCGCCGAGCTCTTCGATCACTTCGAGATCGAAATTAGCGAGCCGATCGCGTTGAGGCGGCATGGTACCGATGCATCCCTTGCATCCCGGCGTTCGGAGGTTTCACACTCTCCAGTAAAGCCAGCTAGAGGTGATGACTCGAGCAAAGGAGGAGAGACGAGTCCGGGAAAGGAGGTCATGGAGAAGAGGAATCAGCGCCAGCAGGCGTACTTCGCCTCCCTGGCCGAGGAGGAGAAATCGAACGCAGCAGACGATGAGTCGGCAACAATCACCGGCTCAGTGAGCACGGTCACATCAACCTCGAGGGCGAGCCGGAACTCTCTTCGGGAAAAGGACGACACCACTCTCTTCAAAACTTCGGTGAGCTTGACTTCGACGAGGTCGTACCTGAAGCAAAATCCATTCTTAAAGGGCTCGGCTCGAGGAGAGTACGTCGGAAGCCACCTGGGGTCCAAGCTGGCGAACATCACAACTTTGTTTCGGGAGGTGCAGGCTGCTCCAAAGCGTAAGCCTGTAGCTGCAAAGTCGCAGCCGGTAGTTAGGAAGGGGAAGAATAAACCGCGGCTTGGAGATAAGCCTCATGTTACATCGTTCACCAGAGAGGCATCCAGCGCTTCAGTTACAGCGTCTGCAGAACCCAAGGCCTCCTTGGCCAAGTCTACAGCAAAGTCCAGCGGCTTTGGAGCAAGACAGATATCTTCGTCTCTTCCGGAAGAGACCCCACGAAAGCAGCCACCTCCCAAAAGACTCAGACCTGGTGCTGCTGCGTCTGGGAAGTATGTTCCTCGGTTTGCTGTCGAGGAGACTCCTTTGCGGCAACCCTGTGTTGAGGAAACACCTATCATGGCCAGGAAGATGCCCTGCCTTCATGCACGCGATATTGGTGGTATGCCCGTTATTGCAGAGACACCGATGCCGCAACAACAAAAGCAGCAGCGACAGAGACAGCAACAAACGTTCGATGCACGAGATGCTATAGTTGCAGAGACACCTGTTCCAAAGCAGCACCAAGAGCAACGGAAGTCAGCACGTGACAACATGAGAAATGCCATTGTCGCGGAGACACCACTTCAGGGGCAGCCGATGCGTGGCTTTCCAGCCCCTTCTGCTGTGATGCCAACCAATCTCTGGCACTCGAAAAAAACATCATGGAGGCAACAGGGTCGAAGCAGGGGCAACGGCAACAGTGTGGGAGGGGACCACCTGACACCCATCAGCCGCTCTACTGGCATTTTATCAGCCAAAGCCGGAGCAGCATCCATGAATTTCGGACTGTCGCCCCTCATGCCACGCCAGGAGGACATGGCTAATGTGGTTGCACAGGCTGCCAAGGCCGCCGCTTCCAGGAAGAAACAGACAGATTGATCAAACACTGAACGAAGGACAGTAGGTCATTCGTTTTACCTGAAAAGTATGGGCATCAGGATGCAGTTGTTTTTGTGTAGGGAAGGTTGCAACATCGTGTATGCATATTAATTGTTGCGCAAGATTGAGATATATTTTTGTTGTATTCATACCCAGGGAACATGGTAGGCACAATACATGCAGATCGATAATTGATTTTATAATTTGCATAACGAAATGAATTTACTTGATATTTCACATGAGGAATACACCACATCATTATCACTTCAGGTATTGTGCCCATCTGGTGAAAATTTTCATGGATCTTCTTTGTTAGATAATTCATGGCATCTTTTTACTTCAACACTTTCTGAATCACTGATGTGACCTTTATGGTGAAGACGATCATAGTACGTTCAAAACTTACGCCATGTCTACAAATTGGCATTCCTTCCATATGTGCACTGCCATCAGCGGCAGCACTCCTGTTCTGTTTTCCGTCATTCCTGTGAACGACACCTTTCTGGCAACATGGTGAGGTTTACATTGTTCTGATTCCTGCATGACCACAGAAAAGGGTCATCTGCAGTAGTGGCAAATACACAGGACAGTGCCCGTCCCAAGCTATGGGCCCCACTGCTTACCTAACAACACACATCCCTGCACTACTCACTCCTGTTATTATGTTTAGTATTTCTTGGTTCCACTTTTATTAGTCAAACCACCGCCAATAACTGGCACTCTCCCAATATTTTGATGCTGATGCAACATCACTATTACTTCTAGCTCTAGACAACATGATGGATGTGTTGAAACAACTTCATTTGTCTCGACTACTGCTACCTGCTACCTGCTACCTGCTACCTGCTACCTGCTACCTGCTACACCTGCTACACCTGCTACACCTGCTACACCTGCTACACCTGCGACAGCTACACCTGCTACAGCTACACCTGCGACAGCTACACCTGCTACAGCTACACCTCCTGCTACACCTCCTGCTACACCTGCTACACCTGCTCCTGCTGCTACACCTGCTACACCTGCTACCCGCTACCTGCTACCTGCTACCTGCTACCTGCTACCTGCTACCTGCTACCTGCTTCCTGCTACCCGTTACCCGCTGCCCGCTGCCCGCTGCCCGCTACCCGCTACCCGCTACCTGCTACACCTGCAGATACCCATTGCAATGATGGAGGGTCCTCCACTCGGTTGACCATCCTGCTTCTCTACGGGAGGTCCATTGGTGTGATCTGATGCAGTTGATCACTGCTAACAAGGCATTTCAGCCATGGTGGACTCCAACTCCAAAAGTATAGGTATAGCTATAGCATTATTAGGATGTTATTGGCCAAGGTTGTCTCAGAGTAGATATTGCTGATTGACAAACTGTCATGTTTGTGGATACGATGTGTATCACGCTTGCTCCTTATCTCGTGGTTTTTTCTTCCTGTTTCATATTGATCAATTTTATAGCAAAAGTTCTACACTACAATATCTACTTACTCTCATAGCAACACTCATCTGAAGAAAAAACAGATCAGCTCCACCAACCAACCCAACATACACCTCATCATCATCACTGGCATGTTTTTTGTCTTTGTATCAAACAGTATACAGAGGGTGACTTAGTATTCTTTGATGCTAACACAAATAACAATGTAGCGTTGTCATGGTAGTGTGTCCAAGGTATTCCAGCAAGTATGTTTTAACAAACTAGTATGTATGACCAGGGACTAGGACTTGGGAAGTGTTTCCTTAGTGATTGAGGCAGGATCAAGATACTGTCAAGGAGGGCTCACTGATACAGCACACTACACCCAATGCCTATGAAAGATGACATTGATGGAGGCAACGGCGATGGTGATAACAGCAGTGACAATGGCAACAGTGATGGCAGCAATAGATAGTCATTATTGCTAACATTTCCTCCATGGCAAAGACAGTGGTCTCTTTAATATCAAAACTACTGTGACCGTGAAATGCAGAATGGAATTTCCAGAACCAAGACAACATCAACATTGCCTATTGATGTCATATTACAAAGGCAGCCAAGCCAGCTGGCCTCCATACACAAATATTGTTGAATGCCACAATTCCAATGAGAGCAGGGTTCTTGGTGTGAAGAACACACCCATCAGAAGAGGAAGAGGAAATCCATAATCTACCTTGCGACAGAAGATTCAACAGCAAACTCTGTCAATGCATACAAAATGTGACTCTAGTATGTTGAACAGACAGCATGCAGCACAGTCTTGTACTTGTAGCCGATGCCTAAAGTCTTGTCACAATCATTGACCAGATGAATGTATCCACGAACAATACCGTGACTATTGGCACAACTCACAACTACAGATAGATGCTGTCCTAGGTATGAATACAATCATAGTAGCAGTGCCATAATCATGTCAATATTGCAATAATCGAGGATGTCACAGATGCGGATTGATTATTCTGGTTGTAGCATCATTGTTAGAATAATGCTCATGATGACAAGCACATGGCCACCAGTACAGTAACTGTGTACCCAATGAAGCCAATAGATCCGACTAACTACATACTCAAATACCTACTTGATGAACACCGTGTTGCACTCAAGTAATATGTGTGCCCACAGCCATCTCCAGCAAACCAGTGCTTTAATATCACATGTTTGTCAAGGCATCTATTGTACATCTTATCAAGGAAGATGCGCTCATGCAGCACAGGCAAATCCATTGTTTAAGACTGTAATATGCAATGTATCTGGGGAACAGCAAAGTATACAAGCCTAACTTGGCCACAGGGAACCTCAAGATATCACCACGCTTTCAGACATGATAATCATTAAAGTGAGTTCAGTAGTCTTCATACTTAGAGTTACTAGTGACTACAATGAATGATGTGCAAAAGATCAAAGGTCAAGAATAGTGAATCACATGTCCCTCTGGTGAAAACAAGTCATTCTTGAAAAGTTGATGGCAGTGCTGATAATGGCAAAGCTAATCAATGTCGTCCTTGGAGATTGCAGCGCTTTTAGTGGCAAAGCAAATCAATGTCGTGTTAGGAGATTGCAGTGCAGATAATGGCAGTGCTAATCAATGACGTGCTTGGAGATAGCAATGCTGGTAGTGGCAAAGCTAATCAATGTCGTGCTGGAGATATCAAATCAATGTCGTGCTTGGAGATTGCAGTGCTGTTAGTGGCAAATCTAATCAAAGTCGTGGTCGGAGATTGCAGTGCTGATAGTGGCAAAGCTAATCAATATCGTGGTCGGAGATCGCAGTGCTGATAATGGCAGAGCTAATCAATATCGTGGTCGGAGATAGCAGTGCTGATAATTGCAAAGCTTATCAATGTCGTGGTCGGAGATAGCAATGCTGATAATGGCAAAGCTTATAGATGTCGTGGTTGGAGATAGCAGTGCTGATAATGGCAAAGCTAATCGATGTCGTGGTCGGAGATTGCTGCTACGCAAGTAGTGGCAAAGTCAGTCAAGTGATGGAGATGGCAATGCTTGTGATGGCAAAGTCAGTCAAGTGTTGGTGAAGGCAATGCTTGTGNTGGCATTCGTTCTGGTGGCAATGTTGGTTCGTTGTGGCATTCGTTCTGATGGCAATGTTGGTTCGTCTTGGCATTCGTTCTGGTGGCAATGTTGGTTCGTTGTGGCATTCGTTCTGATGGCAAAGTCGGTGATTTTTCAGTTATCTCTGTTGGTGAAAGTCGATAATTTCTTGGTTGATAATTGTTGATAATTTCTTTGTTGATAAAATAATAAGGAAGAAAAATTCTTGGGGCGCCGAAATAGTACGTTAGGTGTCGATGATCCAAATGGCAATACAATGACGGTTCGACTGGACGTCAAGGGATAAATAGTAGCGGTGATCTGCTTGGTGGCGGCGGTAGCGCTTGTCGATACCGGTGCTCGTTGATAACCAAACTGATGAAGGCGGCGGTGAAGGGATGGCTACTCGACGGGGATGGGAGCTCCGCCTGGCGGCGCGGACGCGGACGGCAACGCCGTCAGGCGGGTCCTTGTCTTTCACTTGTTTCAGAGTCGTCCTCCTGCTATTTATGAGCTTCATGGTTCATGCTGAGGAAGCAACCCATCGTGCTCGGTGCGCGAGGATCGCTCGGTGATTTTTGTGTTGGCATTGCTTGCGTGGCTGGCTGGTGCGGATGGAAGCGTATCTTTACCCGCCACAAAGCCTCTTAATTCCTATTCACGAAATAAATCATGTTATATCCCACTGTTGGCGCCATGATTAATATTGATTCCTACGAGAGATTATTTGATTTGCAAATATGCTTCATCAACTTCATCACAGCGCGCGCCAAGTTCATCGGTAACGTACGATATCGTACAGAAGAATCCATCACGTATTCCGTTTTGTTCGGCCGTGGTTGGATTCGATACAAGGCGCTGTCGGCTCCAACCTCGCCGACTATCGACGATGCACCTGCCGCCGTCGTCGAAGTCGCCGATGTCGACGGCTCCGTTGACTCCGGACCTCAGCCCCCTGGGACGGGCGCGATGGCGGCCGTTCGTCGAGGACGACGAGCGACGTTGCTACTCTTACCTCCTGCCCCATCGAACCATCGACGGCGAGGACGATGGTGCCTACAACGATGATGGTGCCTCGCGCCCGGGTGCCTTCGACGACTCCCAGTTAACCGAGTGGTTCCAAGCGCTCCATCCGTCGCGTTACGCGGACGAACCCACGGGGCACGCCTGGACGGACGCTTCGTACAAGAATCGAGCGCTGCTGAGGAAGACGGCGTGGCACACCTTCGACACGGAGTGCGCGTGCGAATACGGCTACTCCGACACGTGGCAGCCGCTCATTCGCAGCGAGGGGATGAAGGAAGCGTTGGGGGAGATCACGGAGGCCGTGGCGGCCGCGGTCGGTCTGGACGACGGCGAGCTGAACTCGGTCAACCTCAACTATTACCCCCGGGGAGGGGGCGTGGGCTTCCACGCCGACGACGAGTTCCTGTTCGACGGGCTGAACCGTCCCGCTCGCATCGTCTCCCTTTCCTTGTGCTCGTCTCCAGAGGACGAGGACGACCATAACTTCGGAGCACGCACGTTTCAAGTGAAACGAAAGGGAAGGAAGCACCAATCGGACTTGCGCGAGGTGGTGCTCCGACACGGCGATCTCATGACGATGGAGGGCATGTTCCAGAAGTATTATTTGCACTCGGTTTGGCCGGGGGACGATGCCAAGTACGCGGATCACGAGATGTGTCGAGGCGAGAGGATCAATCTGACGTGGCGAACGATCGTCAGACATCTCGACGGTTCGGAGGAATGCAGGGGCATCACTTGTCCTTTGTCAAAGCGTGCGGGGTGACTTTGGGGAAGCATATCTACCTACGGCCTTGTATCGGGGATTCCAAGGGACGGGGCTTGCGGTTGACTCCGGAGTTGATATGTGGTGGATTGATTCCAAGGTGTTAAATAATGTGATCCGCAATGTTCCAGAAGAACTCGGCACAACCTTTAGACGATTCCGAATGACAGAAGAGGATCAATTTCATCTGGCGAAACCAATCAAGGTGTTTGCCCGTTGTGGAAGTATGTGGTATGAATGCATCTCAAGAGGTATTGTTGGTGGTCGTTTCCATTCTCGACAATGCAATATGGACACTGAGGCAATGTTGCGCGTTGTGTTGTTCGAGTTGATTTCATATGTACATGTTGCTTACCTCGTGTATCACATGCATGCATGATTGATTGTAAGTGGGAGATCAAATCGTCAGTTGCCCCAATAATTGTTTCATTGACACTTCGTTGACGATGACATCATAGGGTCATTGGCGCAAAGCTCTTGTGACGTGCACTAGTTAACGGACTGCTTGTCACTACTTGCAAAACTGCAGACCAAAAAATGCCCATATGGTAAGTCTTGCCAGATCATTGATCGGATGGTCGATGGGGGCTTGGCCTCAGGTAAAGGACCAAGATGAGATTGCAAATGAAAATAGCTGAAGTAACGTTCACTAGAGTTCTGACGATAGTATGAAGAATATGAGTCAACTCATCTTGACTTTATATCTACTGGCTTACAACTTATGCAACTGAAGAGACACTACAAGGGACTTGGAATCAAGTCAATAAAAGCGGGCAGAGATGAAAGATAATGCCAACGGCTTGACATACATCAATGCGTTCGCTCCAAATAAACCAAGGCCTCAAGCAATGGCTCAAATCAGACCTCTATCCTTTCATTGCCACCGTCACTCTCTGAGAAGGAGGAAGAGGATCCAATATCGCCAATGAATTCTCCCTCCTCCGAGACCCCCTCAAGAGTACCGTCGTCTTGCGCTAGCGCCGGGAGGATGGAAAGCTCCCTCCAATTTTCCTCCTCCTCCTCTGCCAGGACGAAGAACTTGGATGGACTGGCGCGGTGGGCGTTGGGTGAAACGGCGCCTTCCATGCTGCGGGATGGTGACGGGAGGGAGCTGGTGACGCTATTGTCGCAGGTTGTGGTGAGATCGGCAGTCTTGTATGCAGTGGACTGACCATCGTTGGAGGCAATTGACTTTTCGTCAGACCCGGTGGCAACCTGGTGGTCGTGTTCATCTTTCATCTTGTAGAAACCCATAACCACCATGGCCATGGCAATCACTCCCCCGGAAAGACCGACGATGAGTGCAGTGGTGGATTGCTCATATTCCATTTTGACTGCGTCAACGGCCGGAGAATCAGCAGTCGCAGGAGGGTCCGTGCCAAGGTAGGAGATGTCTACAATCTCTTGATCATCTAACTCATCGGGGAGCGCTACAAAAATGTCTCCGATCACAGTGTAGGCACCCCTGACGAGCTCATCATCGTATTCCCTTGATTCGCCTTCAAGTGTAAGAGTGACCTTGCCTTCAACGATGTAACAACCTTGAGCCTCGGCATTTTCAGGTGTGCAGGTGTCTGATAAAGAGAAAGTTATATCCAATCAAGTGAGCTCACAGCGAACCGTGTGAATTGCACAACCATAATCTATTCTTCGAGGTAGACTTACAAGTGGTTGAGATGACGTCTTCGGGATTCGAATCGAGCGCAACAATGCTGGTGCTTTCATGATACAAGGCACTCTCATGGTCATCTTCATTCAACACGCGTGTCCTCCTTTCGGCGGTACATGCGATGTATATGAGAGCACCTTCGATGCCATCCAAGCTTGGTTCCTCACTTGATGCAGTTTCAACTTGGTAAAAGAACTGGAGCTCAACCAATCTTGACCTGGGAGTCTCATAATGCCCGTCAAAGATGCACTGGGTCCCATCATTGGCGATGACAAATTGTCTGCCTTCGAGGATCTCAGACTCACTGTGCTCCATTTCTTCAGAGTCGACAACTGAACCTGTTACTTCAATAACGTCAATTTCAGGCACTTCCTCCTCACAATCCGGAATGCCCCAGCACTGATTAGCCGAAAAGATCGAAACCAGGTCATTTCCTACCTGCTCCCATTTAGCCTCCTCGATGGTGACATTCATCTCAGAGCAGGTCGCAGCAGCATCGATGATCATGAACATGGCTGCCCATTCAAAGTCAGACTGCGATGGCTGATTGCACGATGTGTCTTCATCCGCGAGGTCTTGATCTCCGACAGGCTCTGCCGATGCAAGTGGTTCCTCCACCATCCACATCTGGTCGATGAAGCTATCCAATGCGCAGGTGGGGATGTCTAGTGTCACACCAGTGCACCTGGCTGCCTCTCCAAAGAGTAGTTCGAAGAAGAGGCGCGAGGGGTTGGCACCCTCCAGGCAGAGGGAACGCCAGCAGTCCTTGTTAGACAAGAGCCTCAGAAATGTGTAGAGGGTGCGCTCAAATAGTTCATCAGAGACATTGACGCCGCCATCCTCGCATTGCTGCTTAGTTCCTTCCATAATGGGGTATAGGTCTTGCTCAGAGAAATCGGGAGCACAGCATTCCTCGCCAGAATCACCTGACTGTTGGAGAAAACGAAGCCCTCCTTGGGATGTTGGATAGAATCCGCGCCCGCCATCGGACGAGTGGAGGGTTTGAAGTCTGCGAGACACATCGCAGTCGGGAGCATCCATTTCCATGAACGCGTCAATGGTCCTTGAGACCAAGCACGAGTCCATTGGTAGCTCCAGGCCGGTACACTGACCGAGGTACTCGAAGATGACCCGACCCATATCTGAAGTTGACCCACCTTCGTTGGGATCCTCATCTCCAGATGATGCAATGGCTGTGTCAGGCGGAGCAATGGTAGTAGCAATCGGCGAGACCGTGGTCGGAGGATCGAAAGCGGAAGAATCAAAGACGAAGGAGAAGGGCATGCTAATGCTAATGCTGAGATCATATGACATGCTGTCATCGCCTATGAAGGAGTCCTCGAACCTCAATGGCGACTTCTTTGACATCTTGGATGTCTTCGATTGGATTACTCGTCCTTGCCCATCCTCGGAGGAATCTACCACCAATGTCGGCCTCTTGAGACTTTTTGCGTCGACCTTGGTTGACTTGGCCAGAGTGCTCACCCCATTGACATCCCCGTTCGTAGAATGGTCATCAGCTTTGGATGCTTTGGGGCGAGGCGACGTTCCCTCTTGGTCGGTGCTTGTGACCTCACTGACAGCCGCGGACGCCTTGGATGCTTTGGGGCGAGGCGGCGTTCCGTCTTGATCGGTGCTTGTGAACTCGCTGCCAGCCGCAGACGCTTTGGCAGTCTTGGACCAACGGCGCGAGTCCGATGCGATCTCGGCCGCAGTCTCCCCGTACTCGCGGACCCTCTCGATCGGGGAAGGACGCTTACGCATGGAACGGCCACCAAATATCTTCGGGCTCTCGTAGGTCGCCCTAGCTGCGGCTGCCCCGAGCAAAGAAGACGATAACACAGAAGAGAATTTCATGGTGAAGTATTTGTGTTCGATGGAGGTGTCGTTGCCAATGTCGCTAAGATCGATTTATGAGCGCTGCAAGCAATGATGGGGCCATCGCGCCGTCTATTCGCGGCAACTGCATGGTATCATTTACTGTTCAAAAGCAAGAGCAAGGCAGGGAGTTTGGACCACAACACATCGAGTTGCTCCTCGCGACTTTATCATTGTGGGATCAATTGGATGAATCATGAGAAAATATGAAGTGGTCATGTCATTTACATTTCATTGCAATTCATAGTCACTGTGTTCCTTCTTGGCTTGACAATGGCACTCATTTTTAATGAGATAAGATCCAGCCAATCAATGCTGCGCTGGATAGATCCATACATAAATCGTGCATGTTCGCTCAGAGGTGAGTCGCGCCTTGACAGGGACAACATTACATGATAAAATTAATTCTATTTTATGGGTAAACTATTGGGTAAACTCTCTAAAAGGGTGATAAAGAACCCTTAGAGGTATTTAGTGAGTGGTCATACATAGCCTTACCTACCATATTCCTCCTCGAGAGAATAGACCCATCTACTAATAAGTCGGTGTTATTCGGTGTTATTCGATAACGAACATACACCCCATATCTTTGTTCCATTCAGAGCACTCCGATCAAGCCAGATGTCCTTCCGGTCTCGCTCTTCGTATCGCTCGTCCAAAGAGTCGCGCAGCCGCAGCCGCAAGAGCGAGCGAAGTGGCAGAAGCAGAAAGAGTG
>JALLBE010000391.1:0-17164 GCA_036939795.1 Thalassiosira mediterranea
GTAGTTGCACTGGTGGTAGTTGCACTGGTGGTAGTTGCACTGGTGGTAGTTGCACTGGTGGTAGTTGCACCGGTGGATGATGATGGCTGGGCAGGTTGTGCATGCGTCGGCTCATCCATACCGTCTGGTTCGAGACTTAGCGAATTTGTTGCATTAGATATCGAACCGGACATTGACAGGATGGCGGATGGTGAGGGGGTATCTGGTGCTACCGCCGATTTGGCCGTCATCGTAGGAGAATCTGCAGGATTGAGGGGATTCAAAATGCAATCAGTATTGCTGCGAAATGACAAGTACCCAAGCAACCCGGTGGCGAGAAGAACGACTCACCTGTAGGCTCTCTGACTGGCATCTTAGTCCGCACTGCCCTTGTACTGTGAGGATTTTTTTGGATGAAATGGTTTTAGACAAGCATCAGTGGGCGCGCAACAAACAGAATGCCAGACAAACAGAAGTGCCAATACTGGAGAATGGACTCAAGCTCAGGACAATTTGGACTCACACAACGGGGCTAAGAGAAGGGGCTCCCGACGGACTTGTGGTCGGGCTCTCCATCTCCCGGCATCCCCCCACCTCTACCCACGCGTCCATCCACAACAACTTCGCGTCTGGCTCGTATTCGAGCAGTGAGTCATCCCAGTCTGCGAGGTTGCAATAAAATTCGTACGCGCCGTACTCCTCGTTGCACGCGAAGATGAGACTACCGTCGATTGAGACGACTTCCCCGACCACGTAGTCTGTTTTTAGCGGATCGTACGAGGGGGGACAGTAGGGGAGCGGCGTAGGGGACGGCGTAGGCGAGTCTGATGGCTCGGCTGTGGGGCTCGAGGATGGTCCCTTCGTTGGTGAGCTGTGCAATGTACGATTGTAATTCGCATTTCAATATCACGCGAGGGCAGCACACGAAAGTGTGGAAGTTTTAGTGAAATGGGATGCAAATCAACTCATCCAGCCATCAGGACTCAATGAGTCAAATACAAACTCACCCACTGGGCTCTTCTGTAGGCTGACTCGTCGTGGGACCCTCCGTGGGACTTTCTGTCCTGAAACATGCTCCTGACTCAACCCACGCTTCGGTCCAATGAAGAACCTCTTCTGGAGCCAAATCATTTGGGTAGGGCGTGTTGCAGTATTTGACATAATCGGTGCACCCCTCGCACTCCAGATGCCTGCACTCAAAAATGTGTCCATCCACTTCAACGCGATCTCCCGCCACGTAGTCAGTCTTATCGAAATTGTAAGCGAGAGGGCAATATGGGATGGGGGTGGGACCCACCGTTGGCCCGCTGGACGGCGCTGCAGTGGGGTCGGAAAAGCTCGGGGACGTGGATGGGCTGGCCGTTGGCCCTACCGTCGGAGGTTCAGTCTCTGGACTCATTGCCTCATTCTCTGGCATGCTCTCTGGCATGCTCTCTGGCTCTTCCAGTGCGCCATCTGATGGCCTCGTCTTCATTACATCGTCCAGATTGGTCTCTGTCACCGACGAGCCCTCAGGCGCGTCAGTTGAGACCCACGTAGGGTACCCTGTGGGGTATTCCGTTGGGTACTCCGTCGGGGTATAAGTCGTGGGTGTGGCTGTTTCTGGTGCAAGGTGAGGTGGGGCCGTCTCTCCCGCACCACCCTCATCGTCATCGTCGCCGTTTCCATCATCATCAGGTCTTGGCCCGCGCTTGGACATCTTACTCTCATCCTTCCTCCTCTTCCCCGTCTTGGTCTTCATCGTGTCGTCCCGAACTCCTCCACTCTTTGCCCCCCGTGACGACCTCTTCTTCCTCTCATCGCCGATGGGATCACTACGTTCGACCTTCCCTCCATGATCATGTACATGCTCCTCAGTGTGGTGGCGACTCTTGCCCTTGTGTCCGTGCGACGCCTTTTCATCGCCAACGTGTTGACTCTCTTTGCCTTTGTGATTAGGTCTGTCATGGTTCACTTGCATATCCTCTATTACTTCATCTGCCTCGCCCTCGAGACTCTCGGCGTCTTCTCCCCGCGCTGTCTGTGTGAGCGTCTTGGCATAGGAGTTTCTGTCCAAGACTACAACCGCAGTGGTCTCCATTGATGCTTCATCAGGAGGTGTGTCCGCATCGAACAATGTGCCCATTTCCATCATCACCTCATCATCGTCTCCCACCACATTTGGCATGTTGTGCGAAGAAGATGCTACCTCGTCAATGGGATTCATCGTCGAAGCAGTCACTTCTTCAGCAGGGCTCACGGTCGTTGGAACAACGACCTCAATCTCTGCGGAGTGGCCTACACCCGGCCTATCCGACGGTCTCTCTGGAACGTACGCCTCGACCTCGTTGGACACGCTGTCGACGTCTGCAGCCTCGTACTCAGTACCCACGGTTTCGTGACCCCTTCCCTTCTTACTGTGCTCATGATCCGACCCCTTGGCATCTCCGTGGGAATCCTTCCCTTTCTTGCTGTGCTCGTGCTTGGCGGCCTTATCCTCGGACGACTCAGTCTCTTCCTTGGACGCCCTGTCCTCCTTCAGCGCGCGATGCCTCGCCCGACGCGACATTCGCCACGGAAGATAACTGCTCGGATCCGATGGGATGGACGCCTTTTCTGAGGACGACACAGAGGTGGCTACATCGGGGACGGGTACTGCCGACGCCGAGGCCGACAGCGCCAGGGAGGCCGCGAGACCTACGCTCCATCGTCGCATTGCTCTCGGCTTCATGGTACTCATTCTTTTTGGGGTAAACCAAATGCCGTCAGTGGTAGACGCCGCGCCGGGGAGGAGCTTGTGGAGTGGAATGAGAGATCAAATGGAAAATGTTGATAGTTGATAGGCTTGTTGCGGTCGTCTGAATCCGTCCTCTCACGAACAAAAATTGGGCGGGGGCATCAATCAATGCGTGCACCTGGGATAATTCAAAATAGGTTGATTGGATCTATCGTCGGTGAGGTGCACAAAGGCAAGTCGAGTGTGATTATCGTGGTATCTGCTGATAGCAACCATACCTTCGGTAAAAACATCGGCGGGAAGTCGATTTCAACGCCGCATCCACAAGATTTTTGACGCTTCGAGCGGTAGGTACCGTATTCGTATCTACGATGTCCTCTATTATGTTGGAATGAAGGGAGCATATTTCCCCATCTATCGAGTCGAGTCAAATCCAGCCGTTTTCATGCCCGGTCGCCAGATTTGTCGCCAGTCGACAGTCGACGGCCGTCGATCTTTGCCTCGCCCGCCGCCCACGCCGTCCATAAATTTCACGAAGCCAGCAACGGCTCCGTACCTAGCGGAAGAAGAAGCGCAGACTCAAGCAGCGCACGGCAACCATGGCCACGCAGGAAGATCAGCTGCGGGGGGTCTTCTCCCAATCCCTCTCCCCCGACGCCGCCACCCGTCGGGCGGCCGAGCAGGCCCTGCGCACGGCCCAATCCGCGCCCGGCCACGCCCTCGCCGTCCTCCGCGTGGTATCCGCGTCCGCCGGCAACAACGACCTTCCCGTCCGACAAGCGGCCGCCGTGCACTTCAAGAACATGGTCAAGAAGGGCTGGTCCCCCGATTCCGACCACCACGACGAGGCGTGCGCCATCCCCGACTCCGATCGGAAAATGATCAAGGACAACCTCGTGTCCTTGATGTGCACCGTCCCCCCCCAACTCCAGTCGCAGTGCTCCGAGGCCATCTCCATCGTCGCCTCCTCCGACTTCCCCTCCCGGTGGGACAACCTCCTGGCCGATCTCATCGCCAAGTTCGCCGATCCGGATTGGAACGTCGTCAACGGGGTGCTGCTCACGGCCAATTCCATCCTCAAGCGATTCCGATACGTCCAGCGCTCCGACGCGCTTTACTCCGACATTCTGTACGTCCTGAAACGGCTGCAGGAGCCGCTCACGCAGGTCTTCGCCGCGATAGTGGCCCAGGTGGTGGATCCCGCGAATCAGAAGGACATCAAGGGACTCACGTCCCGGCTGGCCGCGTTGCGGAGCGTCAATCGCATCTTTTACAGCCTGAACTATCAGGACCTGCCGGAATACTTCGAGGATCACATGGGAGAGTGGATGGCGGGCTTCGCGAAGCTGTTGGAGTATAAGAATCCCGTGTTGGTGGACGAGGACGAGGAGATGCAGCCTGGTGAGTGGAGTCAGAGCAGAAGTCGGAGGCATTTGTTTTTTATTGAAGGGCTCTTTGGACGGCACGTTCGACTGGGTGTGGATGTGTTATGTACGAGTTTACCGTCAACGCTCGAAAGCCTTGCATCGCACCAAAATGAAGTTTGTTTGCCGATGTCATGTTGGACCGCTCATTTTTCTATGGATACCGTTGGTCGTGCGACTTAGCTGACATTGAACCTGGGATCCGTGGTGGCCCTGGAATCATGAGGATGCTACTGCTAGCTGATCATTATTGTGATGCGTCGATATGGGAGGGAGGGCTTTCAGAATATGTTGTGCATTGCAGAGCATTTTTGTGGCAATAGCAACGGTGTGTTTCATTCGTGGCTGCATTGGTCTCATTGGGGATGCAGTCATCAGCTTGACTGGTTGTAAACTGCTATCAATTCCGCCGGCGCGCCGTTCGCGACCGCCTCGGCCGCCATTGGGAAATCACTCCGTAAGCCCTCCAGCGAGCAGCAGCATTGCCTCAGTTCCTTGTTTGGCATATCCATCTTACTTGAGATGTTCATGCATATGAATATACTTAGTGCTCACACAATCTGTCATCTCGTCGTCCCTCAAACAGGTCCCATTGACGATGTGCAGGTTTCGGTGGTACAGAATCTAAATCTCTACGGAAACAAGGACGAGGAGCCTTTTATCCCCTACCTCCCGCAATTCACTTCCCTAGTCTGGAACCTGCTGATGACTGTCACCCCCCACCCTAAGCATGACGCTCTTGCTACGATCTCCATACGATTCCTCTCCAGTCTAATCGGCAAGCTCATGCATCGTAAGCTATTCGAGGGGGATGGCACTCTCCGTGAGATATTCGGGCGCATCGTTATTCCCAACCTTGCCATCAGGGAGGTCGACGAAGAGAATTTCGAGGATAATCCTGCCGAATTCATTCTCTCGGACATGGAGAGCTCAGACACAGAGAGCAGGAGGAAGTGCACCCAGGAGTTGCTGAGGGCCATGTGCCGGCAGTTTGAGGCGCAGACGACGGCGATATGCAACGAGCACGTGAGCCAGATGCTTGGACAGTTCGCGGCAGACAAGAATCAGTGGAAGATGAAGGACGTGGCTATTCATCTCATGCTGGGGATCGCAATCCGTGCTGAGAGCGCACAGTTCGGAGTTAGCCAGGTGAACGAGGGGGTGAACGTCATGGAGTTCTTTTCTGCCCACATACTGACGGAATTGCAGGAGACAGACCTGTCGGTTCGACCAATGGTGAAAGCCACGAGCATCAAGTTCGTCAGCATTTTCCGCAATCAGTTTACAAAGGAGCAGTTCGGTGCACTCATGCCACTGTTGATCGCTCACCTGGGCAGTAGCGACGTGGTGGTTCACACATATGCAGCAGCAGCCATTGAAAAGATGCTGACCACGAAGGTGGATGGACCAAATGGCACCAAGGTACCAAAGATCGGTGGGGCGGAGATTAAGCCCTTCCTGAACACCCTGTTTACGGGACTGTTCTCGATCGTCGACAATGCTGAGCTGGACGAGAATGAGTATGTGATGAAGTGTGTCATGAGGGCGCTGAACGTCGCGAAGGATGACTTGATGGAGGTGGTTCAAGTGGTTCTGGAGAAGCTGACTGAGGCGTTGGCGCGGGTGGCAAAGAACCCGAAGAATCCCCAGTACAATCACTTCCTCTTTGAATCCATTGCCGTCCTCATTCGGGCAGTGTGCACGGTCGATGCGGCACATACGGCGGCCTTTGAGCAGTTCCTGTTCCCACCGTTCCAGACCGTGCTGCAGATGGAGGTGGTTGAATTCACCCCCTATGTGTTCCAGCTGCTAGCGCAGATATTGGAGTTCCGACCAGAGGGCGCGGGACTTGGAGAAGCATACACCTCGCTTTTTCAGCCTCTGCTGACACCGGCTCTTTGGGAGAAGAAGGGAAATGTCCCAGCGCTGGCGCGCCTGCTGACTGCGTACCTGAGCAAGGGCCCCAATGAACTGGTCCCGCATCTCCTCGGCATTTTGGGGGTGTTCCAAAAGCTGGTGTCCAGCAAAGCCAACGAGCAGTATGCATTCGATATGCTCCGAGGCATCATCATGTACATGCCACAGGAGTCGTTCATGCCCCGAATGAAGGATATTCTTCAGATCTTGATGATGAAATTGCAGCACAGCAAGACGCCCAAATACGTCAACCTCATCACTCACTTCTTTGCACTTTTCATTGGGAAATTCGGATCACAAGCATACCTTGATCAGCTCAACCAACTTCAGGCTGGCATGGGTCTGATGCTCTTGGTCCAGGTATGGATACCTCGCCTGCAAACCACGGCCCCTACCCGCTTGGAGGCCAAAACCCAAGTGGTAGGCCTGACCAAACTCCTGTGCGAAACTCCTGCCCTACTGGCTGACGCCAATGGACAGCAAATCTGGGCTCAGGTCTTAGCCTGCGCGGTCAAGATCGTGTGCTCATCTGACTCCCACCTCAACTCTCTAGATGTCCTAGAAAATGACGATGATGCTGAGATCGGGTACGACGCCACGTTTTCAAAGCTACACTTTGCCGCCCGGCCTGCGAGGGATCCCTTCCCGGAAATCAAGGACGCGGGTGCTTCGATGGCCCAAGGCCTTGGCAAGCTGTGCGCGTCCCGACCGGGGCAGATGACTCCGTTGATCACGCAGGGTTTGTCATCTGATCAAAAGCTGAGCGCCGGACTCGCTAGCATCTGCCAGAAGGCGGGAGTGCAGCTTGCTTAATCTTACAGAAAGATTAGAAACACGGCAGCTAGATAAAATAGTATTCATCAGAAATAATCACATCGTAAGAACCATTGGATGTTGAAGGATAATATATTATTTTATCTTATTGACATTGGTAGCTCAAAAGAAGGATTACGCCCTTAGCCGTTCAAGCCCTAGGTACAGTATTCAGCCGTCGTGACTTCTCCTCACCACTGCGTATAAGATATCACCGTCTTGGATGCCGTAACTATGCAAAAACAAATGATAGCTCAACACACGCATATCGTTTTCATTGCTCTCAACATTTGCGCCTGATGCAAAATCGATTGGCCCACTGTGTGGGTACACAAGTTCCCAGCCCAAGTAGAATTCATTTCTATCTTTCATCCGCCCATCCAGTCCCCATGGCCCAGCGTGATGTGATTGGATATGTCGTTTCAAATCGGAGATCGAATCGTCAGGATGAGCCTTCAGCGGGATAACAGGACTTGGATCTAAATGATATTGATCCGTGTTAATTTCATGGGCGTCGTCGAGGTCCTTCTCATTCTCATCGTCCGTAATGGATGCATCATGTTTGCTTTGGCCGTCTTCATCTGGCATGGCATTGAACATAACGCGGAACGCATGAACGCCGAACACACGATTCATGCTCCTCAGCTCATCAATAGTGTACATTTCACACGCCAGCGCCACTCGTGAGTCTCTCGCATCGGTCCAAAAGTTCTCGTCGTGTTTTCCCATGAGGGTTTCATATGCAGTGATAAGTTCTGCCATGATATCGTCATTTCCTTCCCGGTCTGCATTCAAGTCTGGATGATGTTGCTTTGCGAGCTGAACACAACCATGCCCACATTTTCCTACCAAGTAAGCTAACGAAGAAGGGCGGACAAAAAGTGGAATGATTGAAGACGTACCTTCCTGAACGCATCTTTGACTTCTTGCTTAGTAGCATGTGCACTGACTTCCAATACAGCATATGGCGACCTCTTCCCTCCTGTTGCTGTACCAAAAGTTGACCGCCGTACATCACTGTTCCCGTATTTGCAGCTCTCTCTTGTCAATTCAGCAACCGCATACGAACCCGCAGTCCATGCAGTATGAGGGGTACCGGCAAAGTGATTGCGACGAACTCTGTTGCGGCAGGCGGACAGCGCGGTGGAACTAGAACGCAACTCCACTGCAGCCACGAGTCTTTTCGATGCCACTGCTGGCGCCCAGGGCCAGCGCATGGGACTTCGAGGCGCGATATCGGCAGGCCTCGACAATGGCTGACTTGGCTGACTTTACTATCGTCCCCAGATGCTACCTCTCGCCCCCGCCCCTTAGTGCGCGTCGTCGTCGCCTCGATCCTAGATCGTCGATGCCGGTCTCTCCACATGAGTCTCTCGTCCTCCGGGAGCCCCCGGGTCTGTCCTCGAGGCTCGGCGTCTCTCGTCTCTGCTCCCGAGAGGATGGATGCTCTGTGTGATGGGTGCGATGGATCGTCCTCGCTCGCTTGCTCGGCGGCACTTTGTCCTCTGTGTCGGCATCAACTTTTGTGTGTGTGTCGCATTGAATTTCATCAGATCTGAGTCGCGCCGTAGTCGCGATGTCCTCACATTTTTTTTTACGATACGATTCTACTCGCTTGTAACGTACTCGCTTTCCATATCCTCAGAGACTAACTCCAAACTCTTGCAGCACACTCGCCCCGTGCTCGCCCCCGAGCCCCCCCGCCCGGGGATCCCTCTCGCCCTCATGCTGGTGCCACTTGCCAGAAGTGCATTGCTTGGTATTGTACGCAGTTGCTGACGGCTCAGGTCTCGGCAATGGTGCGCTTGCTCGAGCCAATCATGTTGACTGACACAAATCAATGGTGTCTGCTAGCAATTTCAACTTTTGCCCCGCCTGCTACGGCGAGGGCCGGCGCTTCCTCCAGGTTACTGATGAACAACAGGAATCTCTGCACAACTACTACGAGCTCGAGCTGAATAAGAAGGACGACTTGATACGCTTGTTGCAAGAGCAGCTCGATGCGCAGAACAAAGAGCATGATGATGACAGGACTAAGCTGCGGCAGGAATACGAATCCAAGCTGATCAAAAGGGAGGACCTCATCACTTCTCTCCAAAACGCTAAGTGCCAGTCAACAGGACTAGCATCAAGCTATATTCGCACCAAACGGGCAACGCTCAAGGCAGCAAAAGGAAACAACGACTCCTCGAGTAAAATATTTCGTCAACTATCACCCAACACGCCGGAAGGGCCTCGCCAACAGATTTTCCAATTCTACGAGCCTTCTGAGTTGATTTGAAGCAATGCATCAAAGAGGTGCACCCATGTTGTGTGTACTTTTCCTCCAGTACCGTACAATTGTGTCGTGTTTTGTGTTAATCAAACAGTTACAATACCTGTAGATCCGAATGAATGTACATACATCACGTTGATTGCGTCATCGCCTTTGAAACACCCGGAGAGGATACTTCTCCTCATCGCTCCCAGGCTCATACCACATCTCCTCCTCCTCCGCCACCTCGAATCCAAACTCTTCGCCGGCAATGTTCATCACCTCCTCCATCGAGCAAGTCCATGTACAGCTGCTCACGAAGAGGAACACACCGCCGGGGGCGAGGAGGGTATCGACGGTCTGAAACAGTGGTCTCACGCTCTTGGTCACGTACACACAATCGGTAGCCAATATAGTATCTTGCATTCCATGCTCCTCCCGAAATTCTTCCGCATAACCTGTCCCCCAAATGAGCTGGGGACACTTCACGTTTTCGTTGGAAGCCAACCCGTTCATTTCCGTGTTGTGACGCAAATTCTCCAAGACTTTGCTGTCTCCGTCCGTCATGATCACAGACGACACCTCAAGAGCCGAGGCGCAGGCGATGCCGCAAAGGCCCGCACCCGCACCGAGCTCCAATACCCTCTTTCCTCTCGCATGATGCGGATGCTTCATCAGGTAGCTGCACAGTATCTCGGATCCCTTCCAGACTGACACCCCCGAGGAGACTCCGTAATCTGCTTGTTCCCGCAGGATTATCCTCGCGGTCTTCTTCTCACCCCCATCCTCCTCGAGTAAGTCGTAGTCGTAGTGCTCTATTTCGTAGGCGTCCTCGTCGGGGGTGGCGAATATGTCCAACGGCTGAGCGGCATTGTCGGAATCGGAGTCGCCGGACAAATCACCTCCGGAGGCTGCTTCGTCGTGGATGTTATACTCCCGCCAGGCGACGTCTTTTGCCATCGTTGCGTCCGTCATGGCGGGCCTTCGGTCGTGCACCGTGCACCAAGTCGGTCGAGAGCAAGTGATGGAGGCTGAGGCTGGAGGAGAGCACCACTACCTATGGTATTGGATCGGGCACGGAGCACGGACGTCTGACGTCTGCTGTGTTGCGGCGAAGCAGCGTCGTCGTGCTGTGGCTGACGAGCCATCCACAATGTGGATGATGGGCAGGCTCGCCAGCCGGTGTGTCCGCAACGTTGGTCGGTCACCCCCGGTTGGAAGGGGGGAGGCAGCTGACACGGTCCGCGGTCTGCGTCCATTATGAATCGGACGGGGCGCGGCGGACTGATGAAACTGATAAAGAAGTTCACCAAAGGTGCACCGTTCAGCAAAGATTCACCAAAGGTTCACCAGAGTTCACCAGATACCGCTTGGTTTCGTGCTTCCAGTTTGCTTCCAGTTTGCTTCCGGTGACAAGAACTAGGTAAGCAAGATCCAACTCATATCTTCTGTCACGAATGGTTGAGTGTTCCGACATGAACATCGTACATATGCTGCGACAGAGTATGGATGGAGCTGAGATATCAATGAGTATGGCTACTAACTTTCATAGGTGGACTCACCCATTCACGGGTCTCTGCGCGCAGAGACCCGTCGAAAACAAACAGATAGGTAGCCGGGCCCGCTTCGCAGGCCCGGTGTTTGCAGATAGCCGTCATTTGGCGTGAGGTGGACTGCTACTTGAGGGTCGAGGGGTGTGCCGAGTGTAACTGATCTCATCACTTCTCTCCAAAACGCCAAGTGCGAGTCAAGAGGATTAGCATCGAGCTACATTCGCACCAAACGGGCAACGCTCAAGCAAGGCAGCAAAAGGAAATGACGACTCCTTGAGGAAAATGTTTCGCCAACTATCACCCAACACGCCCGCCGGAAGGGCCTCGTCAACAGATTTTCCAATTCTATGAGCCTTCTGAGTTGATTTGAAGCAATGCATCAATGAGGTACACCCATGCTGTGTGTACTTCAACAACAATGTGATGAATTCCTCCAGCACTGTTCATTTGTGTCATGTTTTGTGTTAATCAAACAGTTACCTAGTTGCAAATATCTCGATCATCTACGTTACCCCAATTCTAACAATACTCCGAAACGCCACCATGAAGCCCCTCAAAGCGGGATGTTCGAATGCTTCCGCGGGATGGTGTCCATCTTTTTGCTCCTGAGCAGGCGCAAGTCGTCGCAGATGATGCGTCGGGTGTCGTGCGGCTCGATCACATCGTCAATGTATCCTCGCTGTGCGGCCACCATCGGGTTGGCGAACCGGTCGATATACTCGGCAGTGTGTTTCTCCACATCCTGGCAACGTTTATACAATGAGTGATGAATGGTGAGAATGCATACAAGCAACAATATTTCGTGCATGCCACATAGTCACGTTGCAAATGACCTACCTTTCCGCGGAAGATGATCTCCACCGCTCCCTTGGCGCCCATGACCGCGATCTCCGCCCCCGGCCACGCGTAGTTCGCATCCCCCCTGAGGTGCTTCGACGACATGACGTCGTACGCTCCCCCGTACGCCTTGCGACTGATCACGGTGATCTTGGGCACCGTCGCCTCGGCGTACGCGAACAGGAGCTTGGCGCCGTGGCGTATGATGCCCCCGTGCTCCTGCCCGGTGCCGGGGAGGAAGCCGGGCACGTCCACGAAGGTGACGATGGGTATGTTGAAGGCGTCGCAGAATCGCACGAATCGGGCCGCCTTCTCGGAGGCGCCGATGTCGAGACACCCGGCCAGGACCATGGGGTTGTTCCCCACCACGCCGACGGTCCGCCCCTCCATCCTGCCGAAGGCCGTGACTATGTTCTTCGCGTTCTCCAGCTGGATCTCGAACATGGATCCGTGATCGAGGACCTCGCGAACGATGTCCTTCATGTCGTAGGGCATGTTGGGATCGTCCGGCACGAGCTGATCGAGGGACGGCACGCCGCGGGCGGGGTCGTCCGTGACGGGACGGACGGGGAGCGTGGAGGGGTCGTTGCTTCCCGGGAGGTACCCGAGCAGGGTCCTCATGGCCCGCATCGCCGCGACGTCGTTGGGGTAGGATCCGTGGGCGACGCCGCTCTTGCCGCCGGCGTGGACGGAGGCCCCGCCGAGGTCCTCCTTCGTGACGGTCTCGTTGGTCACGGTCTTGACGACCTCGGGACCGGTGACGAACATGTAGGAGGTGTGATCGACCATGAAGATGAAGTCGGTCATGGCGGGGCTGTACACCGCGCCTCCGGCACAGGGACCCATGATGACGGAGATTTGGGGAATCTGACGATGATATCATACAGAGAATAAACATGTAAGCATCAGTTTCGTGCATATGTAGGCTCCACATCGTCATCAGCCTGTGACGGACTCACCACTCCCGATGCATCAACGTTGCGTTGGAAAATGTCGGCATATCCGGCGAGCGAGTCAGTGCCTTCCTGGATGCGCGCTCCTGTCACGATGATATTGGTTCGCAGAACGCGTGACAAGTGGGTAAATGCTCATACATGATTGTAGTTGGATCACCAATGGCTAGGCATGATTCGCCTAGTGGCGGAGAGCTCGACGGATATCCGTCGGTAGATCAAACCATACGCTTCGATAGCAGGAAGTACCGTACACACCGTGCAGCGCCCCGTTCCGCCGTGCATGCAGGGAGGGTGCTCCAGATCAATCCTCGGCAAGAGCACATCCAAGCGAAGGAGATCCGATATGCGCCCCCTTTAGCACACCACGGCACCAATAAAAAAAGGTCAAAACTCACCTCCCGAATCGTTCAGCCCAATAACCGGCGCCCCCACCCTGAGCGCCATATCCATGACCTTGCATATCTTCCGCGCATTCGCCTCCCCCAGACTGCCCCCGTATGCCGTGAAATCCTGAGCGAACGCATACACCCTCCGCCCGTCGACCAATCCGTGCCCCACCACCACGCCGTCCCCGGGAATGGCATTTTCGGACATTCCGAAGTCCGTGCACCTGTGCGTCACCAATGCGTCCACCTCGCGAAACGTCGATGGGTCGAAGAGGAGATGGAGGCGTTCGCGGGCCGTGAGGCTTCCGCGGGAATGCTGCTTGTCTATGCGAGCATCGCCTCCCCCCCGGAGGGATTGGTACCGCGCGTCGTCGAGGCGGGAGCGGAAGTGACGCTTCACGGTGGCGGGGTCGGTGTCCACGGGATGAGACGAGGAGGGTAGGACGTGATGCGTCGTCGTCGTTCCGGCGGCAGCATCGTCGTCGAAGTTGGCGGGGGTGGAGTGGATCGATCGACGGTTCCGCGGCGGAGTAGTGGAGGCGGCGAAATTCGTACCGGAGAGGACGACGCCGAGCGATCGGATGGCGGCGGCCGAGGAGGCGTCGCGGACAGCCGGCGAAGCTACCAGCCTTCGTAGGGGGAGCGTTGCCATGGTGTGCTTGTGCTATCTCTTCTTCTTCGGTGAACGTTCTGTGCGGCCGGATTATGAGTTTATGAAGCGCGCGTCGGCGTCGGCGTCGTTCCCCCCGAAGCCGAACCATTGCAGGATGGAGAGGACCGAGGACCGACGATGACAATGACGCCGTCGCGAAGTCGCCGCGACGAGGCGACGAGTTGATGGCTTTGGCATCATAACGACACGTCGGAACCAATAGTATCTTTACGTATGTCGCCATAACTTCGCCAATAATATCGCTGAACGATCGCCTCTTCGATCGATCGGCTTCAGAATTTCCGCCGGCTCAAAGAATTCGACGAAGACAGATGCCAGAAGAGGTCAACAGCTGGACCATGGCAGCCGCCGATGACAGTAGGGCGGCATAAAAACGGCACGGGAAGATAAAACGAAGTATCCAAGAGAACCAAAGACGGCGGACGGAGGCGATCATTGCCAGCTCTCTAGACCGGCGCGAGGATCGGTCGCACAAAAGTAGGAGGTCGCCGTTGCTCCTGTCGGTCATCCCCTCCTCGCCCGTCGTCGTCGTCCGCCTGCCCCGCCCGACCCGCGCGCCTAGCATAGCTCTCGTCACACAATCTCAGAACTTTATAAAACGATAAAAATGACGCCCTCGACCCTGTCGGGCGCCGCCGCGGCCCTGCTGGCGGTCGCGGGGACGACTTCGGCCTACGTCGCGCCCCCCCGTCCGACGCTCGTTCGGCCCGGCTCGAGGACGGTCATGTCGGCGTCCTCGTCCTCCTCCGCCGCGACGGACTCCTTCGACGGTCCACACATCCGAATCCAGAAACGGGGTCGTCACTACGACGTCCAGACGGCCGTCACCACCTTCCGTAAGGTCGACGACCCCAACGCCTCGTCGCGGGGCCATGATGCTTCGACTCCTTCGACCGGCACCGCCACCACGACCGTGGACCTGCACGCCCAGATCCACTTCGGGGACGAATCCTACTTTCGATTCTTCGACGATAAAGATTTTACCTCCCGTTACGACAGGGTCCTGTACGAATTGATCACGGAGGAGCGATTCCTGGAGCCATCGGCGGCGGATGCGGGACTGAAACAATTGCGACCGTTCGAGGCGGGGGGCGGCAAGCCGATGAACCCCATTGCTCCCACGCGGGCCGATAGGTCGACGGCGAACGGTTATGGATTGAAGTGCCAGGTGGACGGGATAAGTTACTGCAGGGAGGGGTGGGTCCACGCCGACCTCACGAGGGAGGAATTTTTGGAGCGGCTGGAGCGAAGCCAACGAAAGGAGGAGGAGCGGATGGGAAAGCAAAACGAAGCCTCGAAGGACGACGGGAGGAAGCAGCAGCGGCAACCGCTGTGGGCCCTGGCGTCCACCGCCGCCACCTACCCCGGATCCGAATTGGTCTCGTCCCTGTTCCGTCCCCTCGCCCCCCATTCGGCGGGGGGGTCGGCGGGGGACGCATTGGCCCGGCGCCTCTTCACCCACCTCTTCCTCCCCGGCGACGCCCTCTCGGGATGGATGCGCGCGGCTCTGTGGCTGGGGGTGCCCAGTCCGGAATTGAGCGTCATGTTGGTGGACTGGAGCAGTCTGTCATATATAGGTAGGAGGGGAAGGCGACGCGCGGGAGGAGGAGGAGCCGGGGAGGAGGAGGGGGACGCGGACATCGCGCCGATATCGCCCATAGCCGCGCCCGTGGCATTGTCGCTCCTCACGGGGAACTGGGGTACGGCGCGGCGATTGGTCTTCGGACAAATGCTCGTGGCGGGACAGAGCGGCGTGGACGGAAGCAGGGGAGGGGTGCTGATAGACGGCAGGAACGAGAGGGCGGTGGACGTGCTTCGGGCGACGCTCTCCTCCATAGATCGCAACGCCGCCGCCGCCGCGGACGACGACGAAGGGGGAAAGAAGCGCGTGGCCCTCCTGTACGGCGCGGGACACTGCCGGGACCTCCGAAATCGACTCCGATCGGAGGGGTACGCCCCCGTCCGGACCGAGTGGCGGACGGCCTTCCGCGCCACTCCCCCCCGGTGGGGCGACTTCGTCGGCGACGGCGGCGGGGACGACCTGAGGGCCCGATCCCGTAACTTGGTCTCAACCGCCCTCCCGGGTCCGATCGCGAGGGAGGGCGAGGAGGTGGTTCGAAGCATGAGCGCGTCCACCCTCGAATCCGTGGCCGTGGGCCTCGTGGTCCTGCCTCTGTACCTCCTGATCGGCGGACTCGATTGGGTGTCCACCGTGGCCGACCTTGGCGAGGCGTTGGACGGGGGGGCGTACCTCGACGGTGCGGCGGCGGCGCTGCTCTACCTCGTCAGGCACGTGGCGCTGTACGTGGGAATATCCAAGTTCGTCGTGGATTGGGGTGGGGAGGGGGGATCGTTCGAGGAGGAGTGATTTGGGGGCTGAATCGAACCTTGAACCCCTTTCTTAATTCTTGGACTGGGAATGCAGTGATAATCACGTACTAAAATTAGTTCTGTCAACATAATCTCTTATGCGTTGAGCACATCATGAAAGCTCTCAAATAAAAGGAATGCTTGTTAATTCTCACTTAGACAGACCACAGCCAGAACCACAGTTGCTGTTCCTGGGCCCTGGGCATCTGTTATTTCAATCCAATTTCGTGATTCATTGGACTTTTGAATTGCCATTTTTGAACACATGTTGTCACAAATCACCACTTATGATCATTACTGCAATTTCAGTGTGAAGTGTGCATTTGCTCATCTGTCATTTTTGTCAGCCCTGATGCTGATGTGTGCATATTCACTTCCTCTCGTCACAGCACCTGCACAAATAAACAACATATGAGCAACTAGCTTCATGGTACCAAGTTGATAATGGTATGCATAGGCTCATCCAAGTCTAATGCTAATTGAATGATGTGATTGTACTTCTTGATCTGTTACTGTTAGCCATCGCATGATCATGTCTATGACCATGCCCCCCCCCCCATATCAATGTCCACTGTCTAGTAATTCAGGTCCATGAAAGTGAAAGTAAAAAAATCCCACAATTCCCAGTCCCAGTCCCAGTCCTTGTCACAGTCTCAACCAAGAATGATATTTATTAAAAGGCTCGTACTCGTAATCGTAATGCCAATGCCAACTTATGTTTATGTTCTAGACACAATATGAGATTCCTGGTCCTTGAGATAAAGGATTTGATCTTGTTATAGCCGCATTCAAGTTACTCATGCTATTCAAGTAACATATTTTGTTCTGCACTGTGGAAGCTGTGTTGATTAGAGTGGTTTGATCAGTTGTGTGTGTTTTGAATGCCAAAAACAGCTCATGGACAAAGTAATTTCTGGCCACAAATCCAATCTACTCCTAAATTGACAAACAAACATCACAATGATGTTAATGTTCCAGGCCCTATGAGATGTTGATGTGGGCCTGACAAGGCACACCACCCATCTGCTAGGACAATTTACTCGATTAGGTAGCACAATAAAACCATAAAAAACCTATTTTTATGCAAATATGGATATGGGGTACCAATATCCATGTTTAGGTTTAGGTACGATATATGGCGTATGGCCAGCGTCAGCGTGTGACTTGGGCATGATTTTGCAGAACTATGTAGAGTACCAAAGACCATGTCACCCTTTTTCTGGAGGGGGTTCATGAGACCTGAGCGCGCCCGTGTTGTCTACGTAGGCAAACGTACGTACGAAAAG
>JALLBE010000392.1:0-17430 GCA_036939795.1 Thalassiosira mediterranea
ATTGCTATCCCATGCCCTCCATAGTTGCCATGGGTATGTGTGGCAACAATGATGGTTTGTAGAGTGTTGTTACAATCTATTGGGTCATTTGTTTCTGTGCACAAATGCGTTTGTGTTGTCAACCCTTCATTTTCTTCAGATTCCACAGAGATATCATTTCACCTGCCTTCTCATTCTTTTTCATTTTCTCAGATTGTAGAGAAGATATTTGCTATAAACTTGGGTTTTCCCCAAATGAAATTTCCTGGAATGGAAAATATTCTCAACAAACTCTCTGAAGAGAAAAATCTGGGATCTTTCCGGTGGCTCATTCCTTCAATGTTGGATTGAAGCGAAACAATGGCCTTTCCGCAGGAATCCGCCCCTGAAAAGTGAATGACACACAGACCACTGTACATTAATGTTGTCAACTGGTTTTTAGCCTTTCAGGGTATTCAAGGCTGCACCACACCTCCCTTTGTGGCGCTGATGAATAACCCCCCTCCTCTGTAGCCCAGATCCTTCAATGTTAAGCGCAGCCGTCCCACAGTTGGAAACAGCTATGCGATGGTACCAGGAAGAATGCTCTCAACGAGCGAAAGGACAGTCGACGATATTTGATTGGCTTCATTCGTACAAGGAACTCCGCAGTGGACGGTTGGTCGGAGGTGGATTACGCGATGCCTGGGTCTCCGGGCATCAACCACCTGCTACGACTGCCGTGTACAACAGTGATTCCTCTGAGGAGGCGGAATTTGACTGGTCTCCGGACTAGTTTTGCTCCCCCCTCTATCAACATTCATTCTATCACAACAACGTGGGTCCCTGAACTCACACCAGACACACACACAGCGTGATAATGTGGGAGGTGACTATGCTTGCATAAGTTGTCTCTTACGAGTCAAATCTGGGTTTTCCCCTGGTCACGCGGGGGCGTCAGCGATGGCCCACGGGGCAGTGTGAAAGAAATTGCCAGAGCTCTCCGGCACTTTGTGTCTCACCTTCGGTAGCATTTATATGCTTCTCTCTGGCCGCGCTGCTTCGCGGCGGTTCACCCAAAATTCTCTTGGGGAGGTGCTGCTACGCGGCACTTTTTCGGTATGGCGCCGCTGCGCGGTGCGCGGCCACGGCATTGTTTTATCTCAATCCTGGGTGATCTCGTAAGAGCTTATACAGCTGACTTCTACCTCAGGGACATAGTGGTTAATCGACTTTAAAATTTCAGTTTTATTATTAGATCCCTTCAATGTTGGATCAAAGCCAAACGATCGCCTTCTTGCAGGAATCCACCCCTGAAAAGTGAATGACACCCAGACCACTAGACATGGATATTGTCAACCGGTTTTTAGTCTCTCAGGGCGTCACAGGGCCGCGCCACACCTCGCTTTACGTCGCTGATGATTCTGGGCCTCCCATTCCCAACGAGCAGAGTAATGTTGTACCATTACACTGTTGAGAATGAAAAGAGGAGGGATGTTGTTGTTGTCCTGCATATTAGCTAAAAACCAATTCTGTATCAGCCGGAGACAGGTCATCGATGCAGGCTTTCAAGTGGGAGGTAACAAATTCAGTCGCCCATTGGAAACCTACCGTCAGTTTCCTCTGCCTCTGCCCAATCATCTTAGCTACCTTCCTATGGACGTCCGTCTCTGCTAGGTGGCGCCCGTCTTCTGTGCTTGTGCCAAAAATATCATCCAATCCAAGAAATTGATGTTTTCTTCTCCGATCACATGTGAGACTCGGAAGAGTTGTTCTCCAATTCTGTCGCTTCAGCCTTGCTTCTCGAAATGGAGTCAAATTTCTCCATCACTTTACTCATCGCAGAGTCAATAGTGAATAGCAACTGTGATGTCAATGGTCTTGTACTTGTACTCTGTAGAAGAGAATCCGTGCGCATCCATTTCTTTGCTATTTGAGTTATGATGCCGGCTTTCAATGGCAACATCTGCATCTCCAATACCTCCAACTTTGCAAGAGCATGGCAATGGGGTGGGATACCCGTCAACTTTGGAGTATCCTCCGTCCTATTCCAAGAGTACCTGTAGGTGACAAGGCTGTAGATATCCTCTGGCATATCACGGAAAGCAGATGCTGTTCCCAGAGGACATTTCGTATGCAAGTTGTCTCTCAAGTAATCATACTATTGACAAATCGCTGCAAAGCAGCATTGCGCCAGCTTCCAGGTTTTTGCAGAAATGAGATGAGATTGGCCTTTGGGAGACATGGCTCTAGGAAGTCTCTGATTTGGTCTCTGTCTGGCCAGCTTCTCAGTTGTTTCCAACTCTGAAAAGTCAAAATAGGCTGGGGATATCCCAAACTCTCTTGTATCTGCTTCAAGGCAACTAACACATCGACCAACATGCATATCACCAGCATTCTCTCTGAGCAGGCACCCGTCTTTCACCTCACCAAATGCCCATCCTGCTTGGAGACAAAGAGAAACTATTGGCGGAGAGATGGTACAGCCTGTGGCAATCATTGTAATGACGCCATTGCATGCAGAATGAGTTCCTAAATCGCTGGGTTCAAAACCAATCATCATGGTTTTCAGCTGGGTCTTTATCACTGGCTTGTGGATGAGCTGCATGAACTGCACAGAATATCTCGTGTATTGATTGGAGCCTTCAAAAAGGGGCACACTGCCCCTCTAAACATCCGGATAACAGAACAAGTACCGTGCAAGTGACAGGACAGGGCAAATCCAGGGCTTCCAGGGATTTGCATACACATGCCAGGGTCCAAAAGGCTCACCAGTCTGGTTTCCTTTAGATTTTGCAAACTCAAATACAAGACAATCGTTCCACCACCTGATAATACTGATATGATTTATTTTAGCCTTGGTGACATTCTCAGCGCTTTTCATGAGGCACCGGTCCAGTACGAAAAAAGGTGTGCAAACACATCTCTCTTATTTTTATCGCCACTGTAGAATATTTTGCATGCCAAGAACTCATACACTTCCAATGTCAATGGTGATTTTCTTCCCGAGATGCTGCTTGGCTGCTGCTCCATTGCGTTTCATCCCATTCACAAAAAGGGACATCTCCTTCTGCATCTTGGCTGGCTGTGTTATCCTTGCGCGCTTGTACATGTAGCTGATGGCGCTTCACACTGCAGCTGCAGAGACCGTAGATCTTCCCTGGTATCTGCAGGCGCACTTTGCCATCTGGTGCTTCCATTTCTGGCTCAATGGTAGGATTAGTCTTGATATAGCCTTCATCTTCATGTGTATGACAAGGCGCTCTCGCGGTCAACAATGACTATGTTGACCTTTGTTGCCATGTAGGAAGACACCACACCATAATCAATGGCACCTGGTCCATCGATTTTCATGGGAGAGTTATGAGGAGTCCCATCTTGCGCTGGCTGAATGTTTCCGATGCTAGACTTGATATGTACTGACGAAGCTGCGTGCGTGGGTTGGCCTGGTTGGGTGTTGTATTGCGATTATGGCATGTTCGGTGCCTGGCAGTCATCATTTTGCAGATTTTCCATTTCTTGAAGATGGCCGCCCCTCTCCTCCCTCCCCTCTCCGGCGGCGCGGCGCGGCATGGGCACACGACCCCTCCCCTCTGATCCAGGCGCGATGGCAGGCGGCATGTCATGGCATGGCAGCGGCACGGATTGCACGGCACAGCGGCATGGTACCACAGCAGGGCAACAGCATGGTATGTCACGGCACAGCGTAACGGCGCGATGGTGGCACGTGGTGTGCGAGGCAACGGCACCGGGCGGCCATTGCTGCAGACTGGCATCATTGAAATGGTGGCACTAGTGGGAGGGGCAATGGATTGGGATACAAACGCCAGCACCAGCATGGAAATGCAGCGCAATTGTTTATTGTGGCCCAAAGTTGGGCAGACCGTTGGCAGGTTTGGTAGAACTTCATCTGCAAGAAGTTCCGGGCTGATAGTGTGCATGATGGTCTGTCTGTCGCCCTGAGGTGCCGGATGAAAAAAGCAATAAATTTGTAACAAAGATTTGATTTCGTGTAACAAAGGAATCTGTGAGTCGCGCGCGACGCATGTCTTGCTCGGATTGATTCATATTGTACCATTTTAGGGGGCTCTCTTTATGTTATCCCTGAACACTAACAAAGATGAATTACATAACGTGACCTAAAGTTGGGGGGGATATCACGATTTTAGCTAACATTTCCGTCGGACGACAACGAACAAATCGTCCGGTTATCCGTCGTCCAGTACCTAGCACGCCGCGCCATCCGATCCATCAACGCGACGACGACGACCATGGGATTCACCTTCGGCGCCCCCGCTGCCGGCGGCGCTCCCGCCCCCGCGGCCGGCGGAGGGTTCAGCTTCGGCGCTCCCGCCCCCGCGGCTGGCGGCGCTCCGGCTCCCGCGGCCGGAGGGTTCAGCTTCGGCGCCCCGGCCCCGGCTGCCGGCGGCGCTCCCGCCCCCGCAGCCCCGGCTCCCGCCGCGGGAGGATTCAGCTTCGGCGCCACCCCCGCCCCCGCCGCGGCCGCCGCCAAGGCGCCCGCGGCACCCGCCCCCGCGGGCGGTGGCTTATTCGGCGCCGCTCCGGCCGCCGCGACGAAGGCCCCCGCTCCTGCGGCGGGGGGAGGGTTCAGCTTCGGATCGACTCCGGCGCCCGCTGCCGCCGCCGCGCCGGCTCCTACGGGCGGCGACGCGAAGCCGGCCGGCGGGGGACTGTTCGGCGCGACCTCTTCGGCGCCGGCCCCGAAGCCCGCCGCTGGTGGGCTATTCGGTGCCGCCCCTGCGGCCGGACCCGCGCCGGCAGCGCCGGCCCCGGCGGCGGGGGGAGGGGGATTCAGCTTCGGGGGCGCCGCCCCCGCCCCCGCTGCCGCCAAGCCCGCGGACGCGAAGGCCCCCGCCCCCGCCGCCGGCGGCTTCAGCTTCGGCGGCCTCTCCGCGGCCGCCGGCGATGCGGCGAAGGGCAAGGATGATGCGGCGAAGGACGCCGCGGCCACGCCGGCGACCAAGCCTGCCGGAGGGGGTCTGTTCGGCGCCACCCCCTCGACGACCCCCGCGGCAAAGGCGCCGTCGCCGGTGAAGACCCCCGCGGGCACCCCCGCCCCGGCCGGGGGGGGGTTGTTCGGCGCCGGCACGCCCGCCGCCACTGCCGCCACTCCCGCGGCCGCTTCGGCCGCAACGCCCGCGGCGGCCCCCGCCGCGCCGGCGGCGCCCATCGAGCCGCCCCCCATCGAATACCAAACCTTGACCATCGAACAGATTTTGAACCGCTTCCAGTCCGAGCTGGAGACGGACGCCATAGCCTTCCTGGCCGAGGCGCAGCGCGTGTCGCACTACGACTCCACGTTGCGCGACACGCAGGCCTCGCTGGGCGAGCTGACCGACGCCGTGAGCCGGCTGATGCTGCACCAGGGGGAGGTGGACGCGCAGCTGAACGGCATCGGGAGCTACCAGCGCGAGCTGGGCGGGACGCTGGACCTGCTGGAGCGGAACGTCGACGAATTGTTCGCGGCCCAATCGAAGATGAGCGTCGTCGACGCCGACGTCGAGAGGGAACGGAGCTACGAGCGCGCCATCGAGGTGGACGCCAAGCTGGACGTCATGACGGCGGGGTTGGAGGGGGTGGTGAACGACCTGAACGCCGCCCAGGAGAGGGTGTGGAGTTCCGGGGGAGCGGGCGGGGAGGGCAAGGACGAGGAGGTGCAGAAGATCGTGGGCGTTTTCAACGCGCACCACGAGACGCTGGCCTACCTGGAGGGGAGGGCGCGGGCGGTCGAGGAGGATCTGGCGATGATAGGCCAGGTCCTGGCGCAGAGCGGGCAGTGAACGGCGTGCGGGCAAAATTTGCTCCGCCGAGAGCGCGGTTGATCCCCAAACAATGCCTGCGATACTCGCTCAACTAGGTACGTGGGGCTATTTATGCCGAGGCCAAAATGGCACAAGCTATGATACTGATAGCCTCAATCTAGTCATTCTTATTATTCATAAATGTGAAGGAATGGACGCATCCTCAATCTAGTCATCCTTATTCACATTCATACCGCACATATCACATGCTTCACCAATACCAATGCTACATATCATGTGCAGTTGAATAAGTTAGCTAGATGGGATGAAGGAGCGATGTAAGCAATGGGCATTGCAATTCCAGTAGATAGTGGTAGCAGATCTTAACGCCAGTCTAAGGTAAATAGCGTTCTTCTAACTACTCATGTCCTTTGGTTCGACTGAACTTCAATCCACCAGATTTGGTGCATAATATGATCCTGCATTTTTCTCTCTAGATGTACCAGCCTCGATAGTGGGCATTCATAGAATCACAGTGGCGGCCGCCGCATTCCTGATATCCCAGAGGCACTTCATACTCCTCTCAAGAGGCATGCCGTCCACCGTGGCCTCTACCTTTCCACTCACTCCATCCCTGCATCCCTTCTCGACGCAACGATTGAGCAAATCGATCTCTTCCTCCTCGGTGGGAAGGCAGCGTTCGATCCAGTTCGTCAAAGAAACGAGCGCATCGCCAGTTTCACCAGCCTCCGCCTGGGCCTTTACCAGTGCGGCCCCGGCCGCGAGGGCGTACCCGCCCCAGTTGGATACGCTGGCCGCGACCAAATGGTCGGCGGCCACCACGCACCCGATCTTTTCTCCGTCGACGATTATCGGACTGTTTATTATTTCGTCGATCACCTTGCCCATTCCCATTTCGTTTCCACCATCGCCGATGGCCAGGAAGGGGACGGCGGCGGCTTTGGTCTTCTTGACAAGTTCGTGCAACGGCGCGATCAGGCCCTTTTCGTTCATGCTGATGCCCCTCATTGTGTAGCAGTGACCATCGGCGGCCGGCCCTGCCCTCTCACAGGCGATCACAAGGTTGGCAGATGATGCCAGATCGTCAAATCGCTGTTGACTCTCCGGAGTCAGTTCAGCGGGAAATTCCTGCAAGACTATGCTACCACCAAAATCTGGCAAGGCGAGTCCGTCCAAAGCTGCGGAAAATACCGCACGGTTACATTCATCTGTCACGACCGTAACACGGTGCCCCAATGCAAAAGCAGCTCTGGCAATTGCAAATGCGCCCGGAGGCCCATCCGTTTCTGTGGGCGGACTCTCGTTCACGCAGCAGGGAAATCCCGACAATACGAGGACATTGCTGCCAGACTTCAAATGGCCGAGGCACTCCGATGCTCGGAGAAGGTCTCCCTGACAAATCAAAGCTTTCATGCCTCTTCCACCTGCATCGGTGCCAATGATGTCTTGCACTTTTTGAATGCTGTGCTCCACCGTGAGGCCAGTCTTGAGATAACAGGCGTCATCCATGGTCTGCAGGATTTCATCTGCAAGGCTGCGTGTGGATGCGCAGAAAAAGGACCTGCCCAACAAATACAACGACGACCGGTCTGACACCGTCAATGGAGGAGTCCCATTGCTCTCGTCATCGTCGTCACCCGTGGAAACGTCTACCGTGAGGCCGCCCGCTTCTTGTATCAACAGCTTGCCCGGCGCGAAGTCCCATATCTTGGGCCCGCGCCCCGTGATCCACGAGCCCTCCTCGAAAGCGGCATCCAGCCTCCCGCACGCCACGTACGCCATGTTCAGGCCCGTGCATCCCATGACGCGTATGTTGCGCACTCCCTTCAGCAGCATCGCGCTGTGAACGGACGAATATCGTTGCACGGCCAGCTTGGACCGTCCGTAGCCGGGATCCATGCTGACGAGCGCCTGCTTAATCGCCTTTGTGTCGGAAACGTGAATTGCAGTCGTCTTCCCGTCACGGTCGATCAGATGTGCACCTCTCCCCTCGACCGCCCAGAACAGTTCGTCCGCGTACGGATCGTACGTCACAGCCACCTTGACCTTCTTATCCACCACGTGCGAGACGAGCACGCAGCTCAGCGCGAGCCGGTGCACGAAGTTGGTCGTCCCGTCGATGGGATCGATCGTCCACGTCGGGTCGTCCGTCAATTCGTACCGATCCGAGCCGGAATCCTCCTCGCCGATGATGCGATGCCCGGGAAAGCCCGCACGTATCATGCCGGCGATGATTTCCTCGCAGCGTCGGTCCGTCTCCGTGACCAGATCCGTGGACGTGCCCTTGTCGTCGATTTGACTTTGCCGCGTCGCCCACGCCTCGCGAATCGCGGCCCCGGCGGAGCGGACCGCCGACTGAGCCAACTGCAGCTCCCGATCGAAGTCGCCCATGGTTTTGCGTTGCGAGGTCGAACTGAAAGCGGTTGCAATGTCTGTCAGCGAATGAACGCAGAAGAAGAGGACGAAGAGGAACTGGGCCTGAGAGATTTGTTTCGTAGGGTGGAGTTGTGACCGTGCCACCCCAAGTCCGCCCATCATTCAATGGACTGATAAACAATAATTTGATAACGTAGCAACAATAATCAGCATGAGATCCAAGATCCAAGGCAGCGCGCACCATATCGTCCTCAGGGGCAAGAAGTCAGCTTGGGGGCCATCATTCAAGCCAACAGGGCCGATCCTCATCAACGCGTACGAACAGAGTCAAACGCCGGCTCGCAACGATGGCAATCTTCCGCCAGCGCACGCAACCGTCTCCATCCGTCCAGCGAACGCACACCGACGCGTAGGACGCACTCGAGTGCACTCGAAGCCGCCCAAACCCCTCCTCACGAACTCACCGTCGCAAATATGAATATTATGAGCTCGTCGGCTTGCGTCGGCTCGATTCTGTCTGCGGTTTCCGAGGATCGAGGTGGAGTGGGTGGAGGCCGTCCGGGCGGCGGCGACTCCGTCCATCTATCAGGTCAAAAGTGCGCCTCAAATGGGGAATTGATGCAAGGCTCAAACGGTATATTGGATCTATGTTTGACTTAATGTGTAAATACAATAAGTCTGATCTATGTGAATAAAATTGGACCCTATTGTATTTTCTCTACATCCCTCTGCTAGCTTCAGATTCTTGCCAATCACGTCGGCCAATACATAGTCAATAGTCAATAGTCAATAGCAATTGTAGACTGTACCCTGTACCAGATACGTTTTACTCGGAACTCGGAGTAGAGATCACTACAGATGCTCATTGCCTTGGAGCTTGGAGCTCGAAACAACTCAGGGTCTGTGCAATTCTCCACGAAGAGGACGCAGGACTTGGAACGAATGCATGTAGATACCATACAGAGTATGAACTTTTACTCCGGGCTACGGCGAGCCAGGACAAGATGTTCTCGTGTAAAACTTGTATGCCCAGGGGGTGGAGAGATATTGTCAGGAATACGCTCGTCGTACCTGGCCAAAAGCAACAAGTCCCCTTTGTGCACGAGGAGAAATGGAGGAGGCAAAGTTTTCCAGTACTCTGCGATCAAATTGGCCACGCCGTCAGGAAGTGTCATTTCCTGTGGGCACAACTTACAAATCCATGATCCTCGATAGGCTTGCATCTTTTCCATAACACGCATTTGATGAATTTCATCTTGCTGAGGTAGGCGCGAAGACGAGCCAAAATGCCGCCCACAGTCAATACCATAGTTGCAGGGGTCGTCCAATGATATAAATTGCTGTGACTTTCCTCTTGCAAATGCCATGTTTTCGTTGGCTCTGAATACTGTGACACATCCATCTGCTTCCTCCTCCTCATTTCCACAAGGGTTGCTGGTCAATCGAAAGTCGTATCTACCATCATCGGTACGAAACCAGCTCGCGGACTTGTATTTATCGTCGGGAACAAACTGCTGAGTATCAAAACTGAAATACGTGCAGTACTCATCCACTACCCTTTGCATCACTTCCCTTACTCTCTGAATTTCTTCTTGTGGAACACCCACGTCCTCCTCATCGACGTCCTCTTCAGCATTGCTGTTCGAATCATGTCCAGTTTCATTTTCATCCTCATTCTCAGGAACACTGGCACTATCTTCTGCATTAAAGCTTTCGTCGTCAGCCTCGTCCTCAGCACGATTGAAATTATCTTCCGAATGAAAGCTTCTGTCGTCACCATCACCAGATTCTTGTCGATTGGAATGACTTGCATCAGAATCCCTCTCATTTCTGCCATCAATATCTTCGTGATCTCCAACTTCATAGTCGTCTTCCTCGCTGAAATGAGATTCGTCGCCTTGACTGTCTGGGTGGTTGCTGTCATCACCGTCACTTCCATACCTATCATCATCATAGTTGCTGTCATGACCATCGCTTTCATACCAATCATCATCATGGTTGCTGGCATGACGGTCATTTTCATGCCAGCCATCCTCTTCCCCAACCTCAACGATCTCAATATTTCTGCTAAAAAAATCATCGGTCGGAACTGACACGAGTAACCCTCTAAGAGAATTCTCTGTCCCAATGCCGATGCACACCGTTTCCTCCACATTCTGGCGTAGGTGTGTCGTGATATCCCACTCATCTATGAACCTCCTGTCTATCTTTTCATCATGATAAAACACGTCGAATGTCCCTAACAGCCTCTCAATGCTAGGAGGGGCCAGCCGAAACGGTATCTCGTCGAAAAGATAAGACTCCCTGCACATATCCCGTGACTTATCGTTGAAAATAGTGTAGCTCGCACGCCTTGCCATTTCCTGCTCGAGCGGGGTAAGTCTCGCCAAGCTTGAAGATAACAGCGTATCCAATGTTTCCAGCGTCATTGGCGGAGGAGCTGGTTCTAGCTCACCAACTCGTTCACGCAGTCCAACCAGTCCTACCCTTTCCGCAACGGAGACCTTGTCTTCTACGGGGTCGACTGCCACAGCGACGGCGTCGTCGCGATTGGCTTCGTCGGCACTGCCGACGGCGGCGTCACCGTCTCCTGAGGCCTCCATCGAAAGGCTACCAGGAGAGATACGATGAAAATGAAAATGGGTCGATAGGTGCCGCGGGGTGCAATGACAACCAATGACGGAACTCAACACTATCATACATAGATCCAGTCGTACAGAACGTACGTGGGATTTCGTAGGAGAATCGAGTCGTCGTCTGCTCAACGAGCCAACCAAAGGAGAACCTTGACCATTGCTTGGTATCTCTACCTCGAGAGTTGTCTCTCTCTCTAGAGAGAGAGAGAGAGACACAGGCATACATACTTCAAGAAGGAGTTGTAAGTTGTAAGTACACACGAAGCTGGAAGCGCTGGAAGTATTATGCATGGATCTATGGATTACTAGGGCTAATTCTCAACATGGTTTAGTCCAGGCTCCGACGAGCCAGGACAAGATGTTCTCTTGTAACATTCGCACTAAGCATGTCTGGGAAATCTGGATCGGGACTGCGCTCGTCGTACCTGGCCAGTAGCAACAGATCCCCTTTATGCACGATGAGATAAGGTGGGGGCAAAGTAGTCCAGTACTCTGCGATCAAACCAGCCACGCCTTCAGGAAGCGTCATTTCCGGTGGGCACAGCTTGCAAATCCAAGAGCAATAGTCGCGCGCTCGGTAGGCTCTCATACTTTCCATCACATTCATTTGATGTATTTCATCTTTGTGCGGTAGAAATGAATACACGCCGAAATTCCATCCACAATCGGTACCATAATTGCATGGGTCGTCCAATGATACAAATTATTGCTGTGACTTTCCTCTCGCAAATGCCATGTTTTCGTTGGCTCTGAATATCGTGACAGAGCCATTTTCTTCTTCTACCGAATGGAGATTGTCACTAGGATTGCTGACCATTCTGAAACCATATCCACAACCATCAGCGAACCAACTTGCGTTCTCGTAAACATCATCAGGAGAGAACTGCTGTGTATTGAAGCTGAAAAAAGTGCACTCTTCAATGATCATACCACTGACCTTTGCACCAACACTTTTATGCACCCCTTCAAATTCATCTCTTTCAACGTCTGTGTCTGCGTCTTCGAGTCCTTCTGTGTCGTTGTCCGAATGAAATCCATCTCTGTCCTCAGTCTCACTTTCATCACCGCTTAAATATTCTTCTCCAGAAAAGCTTTCGACATCAATTTGATGCGATTCTTGTTCATACGAATCACTTCCATCATCATCACCTGCAGACCTATCAGCATCATCATTGTGATCCCCGGTTTCGTAGGAGTCTTCCTCCCTGTGAAAAGACTCTTCGTCCTGACTATCTGTGTAGCCACTGTCATCACCATCACTTTCACATCCGCCCTCATATTCTAAGAGAGCCTCGACTTTTTGGCGAACGAAGCCGTTCGGAACAGACAGTAGGCACCCTTCGAGGAATAGTGGCATGTCGCTCCCCAGCCCACCGACGCCGATGTGAATCGTCTCCGTTGCATCCCGGCGTAGGTGTGACGGGAGTTGCCAGTCGGAGTATTCCCAATCTGTCTTTTCATCGTGGTAGTACACATCGAATGATCCCAGCAGCGGCTTGATCTCACTTGGGGCCACCCGGAATGCGATTTCGTCGAATAGAAACGACGCTCTAAGCATTTCATTCGAATTGTCGTTGAAAATGGCATACCCTCCCAACCTGGCTCTCTCTTGCTCAAGAGGAGTAAGCCTCGCAAAGTCTGACGATAATAGAGTCTCCAAAGTTTCTAGCGTCATCGGTGGCTGAGCCGGTTCGGGCTCTCCCCTCTCCTTACGCAATTTCTGTAACGCCAGTCTAATCCTTTCCGAAACGGAGTCCTCATCTTCCACGGGGTCGACTGCCATGGCACCGTCGCCGTCGCGATTGACTTCGTCGGCACTACCAGCGGTGGCGTAGCCATCACCCGAGCCTTCCATCGACATTGCTGATGTGATAAAAATGGTGCGTCGCGGGAATGCGCGAGTTTGATCCTTGCCTGCCTCCCCCAACTCGACCATCATTGAGCGTGAGTGGTTGTCCGGGCGATTGGCGTGATGCAATGACGACGACGATCCCAATGACAATGATGTGAACACATCACGTACGATCTTCCTCCCGCTAAATTATACACCTACATATGTACATACATATTTTCACTCCTCGTGCGTACCATTTCTATGTGGGATTTGGTAGAAGTGTCATCATGGATCAGCCCCCCCGCCCGTCATGCGCGTCGCTCGGCCTTTTACGCTCCGCCCTCGCGGTCGGTCCGCACAGTCATACATAGCGGCGAGCGGCGGAAGTCGGAAGTTCATGAGTACGAGTTCGTCTCTCGGGTTCATGGCGTAGCAAGCAGTTCGGAACACGAAGGAAAAGCTAAACGGAGAGGACTACTACACGACTGCCTCTCCAGAGCCGGGCCGCCGCTGGAGTCTGAGCCGTCGAGCCGTCGAGGCGCGGGCACAGAAAGCTCGCTCTGATCACACCGGGGATATTCCATGGCCCACTGGTCTGTCGACGGCGGATCGACAACAACGGAGACCATCGACGATGACCGCATCGGGCCCTATCGATGGGCTGTCATCCAAAGCTAGCATCATTCGCTTCGAACCAGGGCCCGCCGATGGCGATGCCGACGCTCTTGCGGACTCGGAGCACCATCTCTCCCAAATACGCGAGCTCTTCGTCGATGGGATGAAAATCAACAACGCCCCGGACGATTACATCCAGAGCTCTCTGAATTCCGACATCAAGGATTTCGATAGCATGAGGGAGACGTACTTCACGGGACGGGGTACATTCCTGATGCTCGTGGAGGAGGAGGAGAAGCAAGAAGAAGGTGATATCAACGGCACCGACGGTGGAGCTGTGGCGAAGAAGATCGTGAAAGGCATCGTAGGCCTGCAGGACCAGTCGCCGACGACTGGAACTGGCGACAAGGGCACCGCGAAACAAACACAAGATGGGGAGGATGCAAGTACGAATCTGTGCGAGCTGCGCAGGATGTCGGTTCACTCATCGTGTCGTCGGAGCGGATACGGCGCCGCTCTTGTTAGAGAGTGCATATCCCACGCGAAAAAGCAAGGGTTCGACGGCATCAAGCTGTACACCGGTGGATGGATGCAGGCCGCGATCAACTTTTATAAGAAGGTGGGCTTTGACGATCGGGGGAGGTTGGAGTACAATAACGGAGATGGTACCACAACGACCATCGCTCATTTGGAATTGATTTTTTGACGTTGATGATTTATAGGCAATGCATTAAGAAAATGAATTTGTGATATGTCCTTTGTTATGACGTCCACGGACTCCGTGCTATTTCATGATGTTAGCTGATTATTTATACACCAGATCCACTTTCGATATTCAATTCCGTTCCGTTCAGTCAGTGTACCTAGATCCATGCCCACCACGAATATACACCGTGCCATCATTCATCATTCTTTTGTTTTTTATTCGACGTTTGTTCACGTGCAGTTGATTCTCTCCGCTTCTCTTTACCATCTTCGAGTGCGCCATTATTCTCTGCATCTGGAGATAGACCATCGAAGATATGTAACAAACCATTGACTTCATCTATCGGTACTTCGCCCTCAAGAATCAGCACTTCCTCCATGATTGGCTCATTCTTATCATTGGTGTCATCTTGCTTTGGAACCATCTGTCGCGCACATTTTGTCCTGACAAAACCTATTGACATCAAAATATTCAAGACCGGTTCGAGATCGATCAACTCCTTGACTGATTTGTTTTCCAACCTCAACCTTCTGTACTTAGGCCCATTGGGCTTGTTCACCAAGTTCGTCAGGATTCTCTTTGTTGCTTTGAAGGAGAGAGGAAGATTTTCCAACTCCGCGCACGCCGCGACCGCCGTGGCTACGGCTCCACCGGCAGTGGCAGCGGCCGACTGCCCGGAGCCGGCGCATATCGGGCAGTAGAACAGCTCGCCGACCGACAGGGACAGCGTCGAGGCGCACTTGGGGCAGACCGTGTTCTCGCAGCCGCCGGCGTCGCAGAGTAACCATCCATGCTGGCCCTCCGTCCAGACGTCACCGCAGACGCAGCAGTCATCGTCCGAACTCTCCCCTATGCCACCGACAGCTCTTGCGCTCATCATCATAATATGCTGCTCGCTCTAGAGAGAGAGCGATGCTCCCGCCGCCCACCCTCTCGCCTCTCGGCCCTCGCTCGCGTGACAGCACTTCTTGTTGTCCTCTCGCGTTGGTCCCCTGCCTCGCTCTCGTTACTCGTCGTTCGTCGTCATTGTTTTATGATAGTGGCGGGAGTGGGAGTTGGCGGGAGCCCGATGGTCGTTCTTTTTAGGGGGCTATGGTAATTATCCGGGGCTCGCACACCCTAAACCCAATCCACGGCTCAGTCGTGCTCACATCCGCAAGCTCTAGAGTCGCGAGTGTCTCACGAGAAGATCCTCGTCTTTCTCATACACTTCTCGTAGATGTATCTAATTCCTACATGATTTGGCGAACAAAAATGGCTGTGCACTGATTGTGTACATATACTGTATCAACTGTCCAAAATGTTGATATTTATAATAGAAAAGAAATAGAAATATAATAGGTCACCAAAGGTCACACATTCTTTCTGAGTTACGAAGCGCTTTTAGAACTCGCATTATGTATAACTGGATTTGGAGATTTCCTTCCATTTCGTGTTTTGTGATGCGACTTGCTCGACGTACGACATAGTATACTTCTACAGGAAGACTGTGACTATTTGATCTATTTTAGTTAACCAAGAGGAATTTCTCCAATGCTTATATACAGACATGAAGGGTACATCGAGAAATAAGCGACGCCGATTTTGGTGCCGACCTCGCTTCCGCCGCCGACGGACCCGTCGGCAGGCTTGCGACATCAAGCGACTCGCCCCCATCCGTCCACGCACAGAGCGAGGGTGGACTGCATGCACCTTGCTTGATAGAGCACCATGCGCTCGCTTTTTGCCGGCGACTTCCGCCCATATTTTTTATCCGCTCTCCAAGCCCATTGCAACAAACCTGCCAACCAATAGACGGCCTCGGTTCACATAATCTCTTCTTCTCCTCAATAACCAATTCAATAATCATGATGAACAAATTGATTGCCATGGCTCTCTCGGCCACCGCCGTCTCCGCCGCCATCAGCCCTGAGATGAAGGACAACCTCGAGAAGATCCAGAGGGATGGAATCGACGCCAACTCTGACTTCGGCCGTCACCTCATCAGCGAGTCCCGTCGTGTCGAGGAGGAGTACGCCAACGATATCAGCTTTGTCTCCAACTACTCCATCAAGTTCATGGGATGCCACCACGTGACTCAGTGGGCCAGCCAGGAGGAGCAGGAGGAGCAGGAGAACGACAACGGAGACGACGAGGAGGAGAAGTACTCCCTCAACGCCGCCAACGGACGCATCCGCGCCAAGGGCCTCGTTCGCTTCCGCCTCTGCCCCTCAGACTCCTGCTTCGACCACTTCGGCGCTGGCTGCTCCAACAACTACGGCGAGTACGTCGTCGACCTTTACAAGTTCCTCGAGGTCTACGTCGCCTGGCAGATGGAGAACACCGCGACCCAGTGCGACACCTACCGCAGCACTTGCTACAAGCAGTGCTACGAGTCCTCCTCGGCCAACTGCTACTCCAGCTGCTACAAGAAGTACGGAGTCAACGCTGCCTTCTGCGCCAACCAGGACTCCTACGGCCAGACCTACGATGGAGCCGGAAACGAGTTCAGCCTCGAGGACTACCTTGCCTGTGGAGAGTACGCGTTTGCTGAGGGTGACGAGGAGGAGGTCGCCCATTACCTTGGACCCTACTGTGCTTCCCAGGGCGGTGACGTCCGTCTTGGGTTCTTCCAGGACGAGTACTGCTCCATCCCAAGCGCATACCAGGCCAACTACTTCGAGAAGCTGACCGGCATGGAGATCCCCTACACCAAGCAGTCCCTCGTCACCACCAACTGCATGTCTTGCGAGGCTACCGAGCAGGACAACGAGCAGAACCAGATGGACTACTACAACTACGACCAGGATGGAAACAAGAACTACTACGTCGCCAACCAGGTCAACGACATGTGCGGAGGACTCTACATGCTTTCCGGAAAGTGCGAGACCCAGTTCTCTTCTGACGATGTTCCCTACCCCGAGGAGGGAGCCTGCACGTACATCGAGGGTGTCAAGAGGCTGAAGAGTGACGGTATCATCCGTGCCGACCAGAGGATCAGCAGCAAGCCGGCGTCGATCGCCATCGGTGTCTTCAGTGGACTCGCCGTCATGCTCGGCGGATACGTGTACTACCTGAAGAGCAAGATCGCCAGGTCGCGAGTGAACCTCGCTGGTGCCACGACAAGTCTGGCATAAGCGGCTAGTGCCAACCAAGAGATAGAAATGAAGAGGCTGGAAGAAGATTTTGGGATGCAATATTTGTCGATGTTGTTTTTGTCGAAGACGAGTTTATAGAAATTCAATGTACAGAAAACCTTAGAAGCCTGGCATTTGACCACGCTTGAGAGTTGTAATAATTAAAAAGAATTGAATTACCACAACATCCTACCCTTAGATACCTCTATCGACGTTCAATTTCTTGTTGTTGGATTGTGATATGACGAGAGTTTGGCGCTTGGGGCCAGGCAGGGCAATAGTCCAGTTTACAGTACAGTTGTGAGAAATCTCAGGGCAAAACTCGCTTCACGGAAATCGATGTACCAGCGCAATAGGTATCCTGTAGGAATTAAAATAGTATCTCCGGACGCCAAATTCATCGCGA
>JALLBE010000393.1:0-17153 GCA_036939795.1 Thalassiosira mediterranea
ATCCAAAGGTGTTGGAGTGCTAGGCATAGTGCTAGGGCAGATTTGTGTACAGGATCGTTGGCAATACAGTGTATTATGGCTGTGTGTGTTATTTAACGGTTAAGTCGAGCCCTTCGTTCTTGACATAAACACTGTAACGAGCCACACGTCCGGGGTTATTCTATTCCGAGATTCTCCTCCATTTCAGATATGCCCCCTTCCGGAACGCAATGATTCGCGACGTCATCACGCCTTTTGTCTCTCTTTGCTTTGCCAGTTTCAGTGGTGTAATACCATCCTGTTTGTATTCGAAAACAAAGCAGACACACACTACACAACCGTTGAACTACTGGGAACCCAATTGCAATGGCCGATAAATTCCAACAGTAACAGCGCCATCAGTTAGCATGAGCAGGCATGCAAGCCGTGGTCCCCAATAGAGCTGGAACTATGAAGTTACCATACTCCTCTGTAAGTGAAAGTAGAAGGAAATCTTCATGATAATTTCTCGTCTCTGTTTGCCTTTTCCAGTGCCCTGTCCATTTCACTGGGAGGCGAGGCCGAATCGACCGCGACCGGGCCCGTGTACGCGAACGTGCCCGGCGTGCTCGTAAGACGTTCGATCATCCTCCCCCGCGCATCGTCCTCCCGGTATCGCCGTTCGGTGAGCACGACTCCCGGCGTCGGGTTCTCCAGCAGATCCAGCGCGAACTCCGCGCAGCTCTGGCCGACGCATCGCCGGAACGACTCGTGGGCCTGCACGATCGATACCGCCCGCCCTTCGACGTCCGTGACGTCCACGCGCATGGCGTGGGTCTCTCCCACGTCGTCGGGGGACGTAACTTTTAGGAGGTAATCCGTCGCCTTGACCAGGGGCTGGGAGAAATCCGCGAGGAATTGGCTGAACCGCCGCGACCTCCAGAGTTTCCTGGGAACGGCGGCGACGAGGAGGCCGAGCATGTCGTTCCAGACGTCCGGGGCTGTTCCCATAGCCGCGGACGAATCGCCGCGAGCGCCGAGTTCGGGGGGTACCGTCGCCGCCTCCGGGAAGGGCCAGGCGAAGACGGTCTGCCTGCCCACCCTGGCCCGTGCCTCTTCGTTGCCGAACCCAGTGTTGGATTCACCGCGGTTGGACCATTCTTTCTCGGAGAAGAAGAAAGACACCTTGCCGAGCAAAAGACCCGACAGCGCTTCGAACGGGCGCATCTTGCCGCCGTCGTACTGGACCATCGGCTCTCCGAAGCCGAGGTTGGTTATGTACAGGTTCACGTCACCGCTACCGCCCAGTCCGGCCGTGAAGTAGTTGAACCTCGCGTCCATTATTTCGGCGCCCTCGCCCAGGGCAGAGGCGGCCTCGACCGCGAGCACGTTCGACATTCCTGGAAATGCCCCCGCGGCGAGCAAAGCCGAAGTCCCAGCCATCCGAGCGTCCTCGTCCATATCCAGTGAGGCTTCCAAGTAATCGAGCGGATCCGACACGTCCACGTAAGCCCTGCACGAAGCCTCGTCGATCGCCGCACGAAACGGCGAGGGCTCTTCGTCCAAAAACGGTCCGGCCGTGTGAATCACGCAGTCGCATCCCTCGACGGCCATTCGGAGCTGCGCGTCGTCTCGCCAGTCGGCCTCGCGGAACGACACCGCATCCGAGGCCGCGTTCGGATTTTCGCCCAGCACCTCCGAGACGGCAGCGACGCCCCTCGCTCCGTCCCTCCCCACCAACGTGATGCGGGAGTCCGGCTTGCGGGACAGCAGGTGAGATGCGACGGCGGTGCCTATCCGACCGGTCCCGCCCAGCACGACGAAGGAGGAGGAGGGCGAGGCGGTCGACGGCGGCGGGGGCGAGTCGACGGAGAAGGCCAGGGAGGTGGGAGCCGCCGAAATAGCCAGGAGCAACAGCATCGACGGCAGCAGCAGCATCGCGGCCGTCGGGAGGGGATCGCCCCGCGTCGCCGCTTGAGTCGGGAGGATGCGGCGGCGCTGCATACCTCTGTACGTACCTCTAGAGATATTGTATGTATTGGCGAGGAAAGTGAACGATGACGATGACGATGACGATTCGATGAGAAGATGACGACGACAACTATGAAATACCTTTTCGGATTTACTACAATACTGATTCCTATGTCGAATGTGTTATTGGTATGTAGATATCTTTCGTCTCGCTGTCTAACGATCTTGGGCCGGCAACGTACTTAGAGGCACCGTGTGGAAAACGAAGATGGGCAATGAAGGTATGGTACCTCTAGAGTCTAGAGGTACAATACACAAAGCTACACAATTACATGCCTCACATTGCCCACCCCTTCACGGGCTTCCATGTGTCCACAATATCTGCGTTGGTGTCGAAGGGGCTCTCTGCTTCATCCACAACATGGTACACGTCGAAGCAAGCTGCCGAAAGGCAACTATGATTCGGCATCAATAGCATAGTTGACCCAAGAGGAAAATCATTGAAAGGGAAAGGGTCGCCATTCCTACACCGGATCATTGTCACTTCCTGAGACATCCGATAACATTCCAACTCAGGTCGACCAAAAACTGCAGAAACATCTCCCTGTGGCGCCATATCCTTGGTGAGCGCAGTAGCTCCAGCATCCACCATGATTGCATTTCTATCATCTTTGTAGTGTCCGATTACTCGAGTAAGAACCAGCCCCGCGAGAGATCGTTCACCGGCGCACACCCCCGTGTATATTTGTTGCCTGTCAAAGAATACATAATTTCCAGGATGCACTTCCAGGCTGTTTGGAACTTCGGTCAAAGCCTTATGCGTAAATGCAGATGGCGTTGACCCAACGCTAATGATCAATGATGAAGTATCAAATGCATTGCTGCTATCCGCCAGATGTGATTTTAGCAAACGCAGAAAGTCAAGAATGATGGCGTGATCAGCCTGCACAATCTTTTCCATCGCCACATCATCATCATTAACATCATAGGAGTGCCCACTGATAAAGTATGTGAAAGATCAACAAGACACATTGTCAATAATGAGCTAAGCATGCGAGTGAGTTCTTCTGTTCACTCACCAATGGCTGTATATTCCTTTCAAATCCAGGCTTGGACTTTCAATAATTTTTGCAGCCAAAGATACACCTTCAGTATCACAAGTTGTTCCGGCCCTGTGATATCCAGTGTCTAACTTCAAAAAGACCGACCATTTCGAAGCAGGTGAGGCAGTGCCGATGAATTCTTCAAGGAAGTTTAATTGATCAGGATTATCCACGAATACGTGAATACTGCCATCATTCCCAGTAGCGGCCTCTAGCTTGACCTTTAGCTGCTGTATGGTATTGAGCTTTGATTTGCAAATTGGGATGCCATATATGATGTCACTGAATGGCTTGCATTTGTGTTCACATGCCATTTCAGTCACCATCGCCAGTTCAGGTATCGAAGACACAACGAAACCAACCACTACAGTCAACGAGCAGCGCAGAATTGATGAGCAAGTACCAGCAGGATATAAGAACAGAACAATGAGTGAAACTGACCATCAGATTTTTGTGGTCCGTCTCCACCTTCGTAACCCAGCCCCGCCTGGATCAAGCACCCCTCTTTCGTCTTGTGCGTCTTGACATGACTATGGTGAAACAGAGGCCAGCATAAATCTTAACACGGAGTGCATATAGGGAGAGAGAGATCGGAACAGCATTGATGCCATACAACTTACGGCCTTAATAGATGGACTCCATTCTCATAGGCGGAGGTTCGGACCAGCTCACAGTTATGACGAAACGCGCTCCGATTGACGACGAACGCGGGCGTTGCAAGATCGTCGAGCCTTTGTTGCGTGCTCGCCGTTCCCTCTTCATTGGAAGCACACATCAATCCAGCGTTGCGCCGCTTTCGATCTTCTCCGAAGGAGCGTCGAGCCACGAGATGGGGATGGGGGCGAGGGAACGCCCAGGTGCAGGAGACTAGCGCAAGGGTTAGTAGGCAGATCTTCATTTCATCACTTGGTGCAAGACGCGAAATGGCGAGGAGGAGGCTCGCAGGTGCGTGCTCACAGTACAATAGCTCGAGTAATAAAAGTAGCCAGGGTGTCCATTGATGGATGGTTGATGGCAAATATCTTTTGAGTAAGTACTGATTCCTGTGTAGAGAAAATCTTTCATCTCGCTGGAGGAAGATCTCTCATTCAGGACAAGGAGAACCTCGCTCAGTAGGACCAATCAAGCCAGGAAGCTGCTCTCGGGTCCCGAGACGGGCTAGGCGGGCAGCGCCACCATACTTATTGGGGCAGAGCAGCGCGGTTCCGTCCGATGCACCATGCACCGCCGAGAACGAGGACAAATTCCGCTCCCGATGATATCGTACATATCTTTCCATAGGTGGTGCGTTGCACCAAGATGGAGAGAGGTAAACAGTGCCTTACACTGCGTAGTTACATAGTCACGCGTTCTCAAACATTGGTATCCAATGGAAATGGCAGTCAATTGCTGTTGCAATCTGCGTACCATTTTCGTTTTTACCACACACTAGACTGCCAACATTGAAGCCTTAAGGTGCTTTGTCCGCTGTTGATAATAATCTTCTCCATGCCTTCCTCCTGTCCCCTTCGCTTTCAATATCAGCCATACTATATGCCCGTGAAATGTAATTGTGAACCCCAGTATCTTCACCAAGAGTTTCAAGAGGTTGAATTTCGGCGTAAAGGTTTCTCGTTCCAGATGACCGTTCCAGCTTGAATAAATGCTTTATTGGCGTGCTTTCAATCAGGATTTCTGCCTGCTTGACAGCGCCATACTCGGGAGAGTCACTGGTCAGCAGATTTGCCGATAGCAAAAGATCGCAACCCAAGGCGAGCAGCAGGAAGACGCAAATGTAACCCGTCCAGGATGAAATCTTTATCGGTCGACACAGAAACGAGTTCATTGTTTGAATGACAGATGTAGGAAATGATGAAGAGCGAGAATTGAGAACGGATCATACTTACAACTCTCCAGTCTTCCCATAAAACCACACCCGTGATGGCATTCACAAGGATTATCATGACGGCATTCAACGGCACGAACTTAGACTGGGTCACAGTAGTCGATTGGATCACAATGGCCCAAGTGTATATCATTCCCGACACGATCTTGATCACCAGAAATGTCACCAAAATGAAGTATGATGGATTCAGCAGGAACGCTCGGCTCACGGTCAAATTCAGGGTGTAAGATGTCGAGCGAGCAACGAGGAGGATAGCGATCTGCTTCCTCTCCTCGTACCTCTTGTGCAGCATGAACCCCGTCGATACAGCCATTCCCAGCAGGAGAATCCAGAACCACAAAAACGCATAGGGATGGCCGAGGAGTTCGCCGATGTCCTGATCCTTTTGCACCCCCGGCCCCACCACCTGCAGCAAGATCGTGCCTATAGCGATAACGTACGTTCCAATGATCATGATCTTGTCGAATACCTCCAATCCCAAAATGAATCCAAATATTATCAAGTTGAACACGAGCGTTGCAGAGAAGTAGATTGGAGCGACCACACTGACTGGTCCAAACCACTGATTAGAGCCATAATTCCAGGTGGCGCCGGCGACGACGGTGCGTGTCGGGGTGAGAAATAATAGATATGAAATAAATAAACGACCGAAGGTTCACACAACCTTCGCTTACCGTTGCAAATAAGTTCTTCGGTAGATGATTCCATACGAGAGGTTCGGATCAGTGAGAATTATACCCAAGCAGACAGCTAGATTGAAACAAAAACGACAACGACAAACGAACGACGTCGACGACAAACCTCACACTCGAGAGACTGCCGAGCACCTGCATCGTCACGTTAGACGCCAACGCCACCTTCGGGAGCCACCACGGCAGGTGGGCGCCCTCCCGCTCGCGAGCGTCGGGGACGGCGAGGACGGCCGTCGATCCCACCTCGAGTATGCCCCCGATGGCGGAGAGGACGTAGCACAGGGGGAGGGACTGGGCGAAGATCGGCGGCATGGTGTCGGCAACGCGGGCGCGGGCGGCGCGGGGCGCGGAGCGCGGCGGGGGTGTGACGAAAAAAATGATCACAACGACGGAGGACGCAGAGGACGCAGGACGCACGGAGGCTCCAACCTCCATCCCGTCAATCATAGAATCCCGTTATTGGCAAAGATATCGATATTTTGTGGCGAAATGGGAGTCCTCATAAAAAAGTACGAACATGCCGTGGAATCCGGAATGCTCCTCTCCGTCCCCCCATTTTCATCCTCACTAGCATGACTTATTGGTATCTTGACGAAGAATCAATACAAGTCCTGCTATTGATTGGGAGTTGGGAGGTTGGGATATGCTGGTGTGTCTCTCCCTGCCTACATCACGTCCGCCGATGACATCAGACACTCAAGAACACGCACAACTCCCGTGTGATGCTTTCCATCTTGCGCGCGCGGCGACCATGGCGGGCGACGACGACGACGACGACGCTGGAGGCAGCCTGGAGCGGCGACGGCCGACGGAAGCAACATGTCCTCATAAACGCGGCGGCCCAGGGATAACTTCGTCGAAGTAGCAGCATCACCATGGCGCCCCGCCCGGAACAGGAAGACTCTCCCCTCCTCGACAAGAGGAAGGATCACATGGAATTCACTGACCAGCCTTCCTTCATCGGAGACGTCGACGCCGGCGTGACCCCCTCGAAGAAGGCATCGGCCGCGGCGCGAACCCTCGCGGAGAAGGCCGGGATCGTCCTCCTCTCCGTCCTCGCCGTCGCCGGCGGTCGGGAAGCGTACCGTCGGTACCTCGGCGAAGCCACCGGTGCGCTGGCTCCCACCGGACCGTATCGCCTGTTGGAAGCGCACGAGGGACAGGACTTCTTCAAATTCTACGAATTCTACGACGGACCCGATTCCATCGGCAGCGCTGGACACAACGTATACGTCTCCGAGAGCAAGGCCATGTCAGAGGGCATAGCCGGTGTCATCTCCGACGTCGACGCCAATACGGGCGAGGAGACGGACTTCGTGTACATGTCGTCCGCGCCGACGAAGAAGGGACCCCGGGATAGCGTGAGGCTCGAGGGAAAGAGGCGATTCGAGCGGGGGTTGTTTCTGTTGGACGTGAGGCACATGCCGGATGGGCCGGGGGTTTGGCCTGCGTTTTGGATGACGGATGAGGCGGCTTGGCCGAGGAATGGAGAGGTGGACATTCTGGAAGGTGCGTCGCTAACGTATGTTGAGATCGATTCGATGCGGTCGATTGCATGCTAGTTTTACGTGTGCGTCTGAAGGAGGACGCCACGGTTGCATCGTCGATGCGCAAACTGGTTCGTTATACAATGACATGGATCTGATGGCCACTCTCGTATCGACCTTCACCTTCTTGTTTCTTGGCTGAATGAAATATACATATAGGTGTCAACGGCCAAACAACCGCCAAGACGGCCTTGCACACCTCCGATCACTGCGACATGTACGCGCACGTGCCACCCTACGCCAAGACAGGCGACTGGGAATGGATCACTGGCATACCCGAAACCTTCACCGGCATGCCCGACTTCGACACCAAGACTCCAGCCGACAACTGCTGGGTCATGGCGCCTCACCAGTGGGCCAATGAGGGATGCACGGCCGTGCACGATCGGAACGACACCATCGGCAAACCGGTCAACGATTACGGCGGCGGAGTCTATGCGCTCGAGTGGGATCCGGAGGCGGGATACATGAAGTCGTGGGTGTTCTCTCCGGACGTTCCCGTGAACCTCCGCGAGGCCATCGACACAGCATCGTCGGACGATGTCTCGAAGAGGATCCTGCCTGATCCGTCCACGTGGGGGTTGCCCTACGCCTACTTCGCCGTGGGAGACAACACCGGATGCAGCGCGGATCACTTCAAGAACATGAGGTTGGTGTTCAACCTCGCGTTCTGCGGGAACGTCGCCGGGAATCGCTTCTCGAACGAATGTCCCGCATTGGCTTCGGAGTTCAATGTCACGAACAGCTACACGGGGGCCCACGATCCGGTATTGACGTGCAACGCTTACATCGAGTCGAATCCAGAGGCGCTGGAAGAGGCATACTGGAAGATTAAGGTGAGTGCGCTTTTGCTTGTGTGTTCAATATTCGACGCGTTCAATATGCATCGAAGCTTTCTAATTCGAAAGACCTATCCTAAACCTATTCTCGTCACTCCGGCAACCCGTTTCCTGATCGTGCTTCGCAGGGAGTTTATGTGTACGAAAGAGAATTGGAGGAGAAGAAAAAGGTGGTAGAGGAGGAAACCGATGAGAGCTAACGTCGTATTCGATGGACGTTTTGTACATGTCATTTTAGTGTCTGGATCGTGGGTGTTTCAGTAATTAATAGAATCGTGCAGTTGCCGATTCTTCCCTAGTAACATTTCTTTGGGATCACATGATAGATCAGTTCGGGAAACGTATGGTCCTCTAAGATGTCGTAGTTCTTTCATGAATGTTTTGTTACCATAGATGTGCCAGAGCAACCGCTGAATTCCCAAAATTTGTTATCACTTGTACTAATTTACCAGAATTGTACCATACGCTCCTAATCGTACTACACACAGTACCATCACTGTGTTGTATCCACATCCAGATCAAACTCGCCAAGATCTGAGTAATCCGATCGACGACGGTTAATGTACGAATCGGCTAAACCATGATGAGATCCACGCAAGCACGCAAGTACCTTCTTGATTGTGGTGTAGAATGCCTGCATAGTCTTCGCAGGATGACGTAGGGTAAAAGAACGATATATGGATGAGTGCACAACTTAATGTTGATGCATCATTGGACAGAAGCATGGCATTCAACAACTTACCGGACGCTGTTCCATGTCATCTGCAAAACTGTTCTTCATCGCATCCTTGATTAGACCTGGCCAACGCTTGTCAATGCACGGACGTCCATCTTCTTCTAGTACAAAATACTTGAGCTCGCGCAGATTTCTTGTGTGGTAGTAGGGTCTTCGTCCGGACATCATCTCCCACAGAACTAAGGCAAAGCTATAAACATCAGCCTTCATGTTGTAACGCTCTTTAGCCAGGCATTCGGGCGCCATATACCTTGGACTGCCAGCTTGTGACATGGCATATACGTCACTGTTATGATCTCCGCCTTTGGGCACGATGCATGCCAAACCAAAGTCAAAGAGTTTCACATCTCCCCGAACGTCGAAACCTATGTTGTCAGGCTTGAGGTCTCGGAAGATGATAGAGTTTGAGTGTAGATATTTCAGCGCGGCTGATAACTGTAGAGCTATATTCAAGCTTTCGTCCAACACCTTGTTCATATCTAGCGAAACTTGTTCCTTGTTGCTCCGGACTTTAGGATTCATCGACCTATAACTCATAGAGAGGCATTTGAGGCTGTTCGTCAAAGATGATCTTCTGTTGCGTACTTTTGTAAACTCGCCTGGGCTGTGCCAACGAGTGATCCTTTGATCGAGAGTTTCAGTGAGCCTGTCAATGATTATGAAGTATTCCGTGGGCCCGGATTCAAACGCAGCGACACCAGACTGAGAAAGTCCTCTGAGCTTGATGATATTAGGGTGACATAACCTTGAGAGGAATTCTGCTTCTCGCGCCAAGTCGCTGCGTGTGACAAGAAACAAGACAGAAGTTTTGGTCAACCTACGTTGGATGCCTGGATGTTGTTGCAGCTCACTACTGGAAACTTACCAAGCCGCTTGAATGTATGCATCTTCTCCATTCTCGCGAAGATAGTGGTCCTTGATGTGTTTTATTGCGTAGCGAGGGCTATCCATATGGTGATATCTCTCATTCGCTTTCATACGCAGCCTTCTCTCAGACTCATCTTTCGACAAGTCGGTGCTCCCTGGTTTCAAACAGAGCGAGATAACTTCATAGACAGAAGAGAACTCGCCACTGCCGAGTTTGTTGCCTCGTACAATTTCTTCACTCCTAAATGAGGCAAAATCTTCGTCTTCGGTTCCTACCTTGAGAGAAAGCGGAAGCGACTTGATAAAACGGAGCACCTCGCTTTCACAATCACTTGCAACCGATTTGTGGAAAGAGTTATCCGCGTAGGAATACGAGGTCGAACCGATTGAGTTGCCAATGATTGACAAGGAAACTGTACTTGACTGTCTCCGAAAGGACTGGATCTTCCTCATTTTCTTGGTCATGGTGAAATGTTAATGTCATCAACAATTGATAATTCGTCTTATGATTCGGTTTTATGATAGTTGAGCAAGCAACGGAATGTCCTTCCCATGTTCATGTTCCGGCGAATAATCTCGCAAAAGCGTCATGCTGTGGCATGATTCTTCAGTGTAGAGAAAAAAGTAGATAGCCAAGCATGTCATCTGAAGCACTGAAATCCATGCCGGACAAGCTCTCTTAAACCTTGCCTGAATGCAATGATATTCTATGATATTGCAGATTGTACCACATTGATGATATTCGTGGTTTGGTGCTCGCTCATGGCACCTAACGCATGTCAGAGGTACCCGAGGTACCACACCAGTGGACATTGACTCGGGCGCGTTTTGGCTTACATTGCTTAGGCAATACAGTACATATGTGAGTGTGAGGAGCAGGGTAAGCGAGGGACAGTAATGCGAAGTGTCAGTACCATGCGGTCACATCGTTGACATGATGAAAGCAGATGAAGCTGTGCTCCAGAGCGAGCGGAGTCAATCCCAAACGGTATGTATGCCCGAGAGGATCCGTCGACCAGAATGACTAACTCTATCATTTAACTCTATTGTCTTCGACGAGATCACACAATTATCTATGTAAGATTTAGACCACGTCGAATGATTGTGGTGAGTGCTGTATGCTGATGAATGGCACTACATAAAACTCTGTAGACTTTGCCGTTTTACTCTCACTCTATTTCACTTGACGTGTGAATGTTCAGAGCCGCAGATAATATGATGGGAGACGCGGAGACACCCGACAACATGAACCATATCCGTCTTCTCGTGATATTTATTTTGAATCTCGCAATCAGACAGATACGATTTGGCATCGTGATGGCACATGTCTACCCACAGTCGTCTACCTACGCCACTTTGGAATTTTCCCTCTCTAGAGAGGATAGAGCAAACCAGTCAATAGATGCAGCCTTTATTGATTTAGTCGTGCGTTAAAGTTTGGACATACCAGAGACCACGTTCTACCCGGGAGTGCATGTTTGATCCAGCAATGGGAACAGGAACGGGGCTGCCAACTTCCCTCAACATGTTTGGGTTTGCTTCCTATGGTGCTAAATTTTGCATCATGCTGTCATCCAGGCCGAGTGCAGAGACTCAATAAAATGGCGGCAGTGTTTAGAGTATCTCCATGGGATATGTGCAAGCTCTTGAGCTACCATACGTTCTCTCTCGATCTGCGAGACTCTCCTGTGTTGGAGCAGCAGAGATATGTAAACTCTAACTGGTTCGTCAATTATTTGCTTTCTTCGTGAAATGACCTCGTGGAAGATTGTTCAATTAAAGTTGAAGCTTGAGGAATCACTGTACAGTAGAATTTGTTTGCTTCGTTCCTAAAAGCAACAAAATTTGTAGAGTGTCGAATGTGGCAGTGACAGAATAATGGTGGAAGCACAGTGGAAGCATGACCCTCTCTGGTAAACCATACACCTACAAAAGCTAGCAGTTGGCTTGATGGGCAGGTATTATGCACATCTGATTCTCCACGTCTAGTCTGCGCTTGTACCTTTGTGTCGTTTGCCCCACTGGCATAATCTTTGAAGATGCTAAAATAAAATTTGGTTGAGTATGGTATCATACTAGAATTAGTCCAAGGTTGGCGTACAATGTCCACCACTCCAGACTTCACATTTCGTCACCTGATGAAAGGACCTTGCGCTGGTCCTCAAAGAGACTGCCGCCCACCACGCTATATGTGGCCCAGTTTGTTTTCAATGGTACCACACAACAAAACTCTGTTTGACATTTTGGGCTGGACAGCGAACATGAATCTATGCTGATATTCAGCTCTGGGTGCAAGGATTCATCCCCATAACTGTTTTGTGTGCCCATAATGATGCCTCCTACCCTCTGTTCTCGGCAAAGGCATACCAAACCTTCAAAATCATGTGCCAGGTATTCACACAGTATCGTCCACCCCGAGCATTGCAAGTAGCAATCACACCTTCTTATGCCCGGATGAGTCTTTCGGCATCTCTTGCTTCGACAGCCATTAACTTCTCAACACTGGCATCATTTGCGAGCTCGAAACCTCTCGACGAAGAAGAGGGACGATGGACAGAGAAGTAGAGTTTTTTCAGGTGGATATCTCCATCATCGGGGTCTCATATTCATGACAAAGGCGCCCACAATGGCCAAACTCAGAGCAACTTTCGTAGCCAAACTCCATCCCATGTTTCCCTGCTCTCTCGGCAACTGTTTCACCACCAACTCGTTGTAACCGGTCTCCCGGTCCATCTCCCTCGTAAACTCGACGCCCTCGGCGGTACCCAAAACCAGCTCGCACGTTGTGAACACCACTCCGTCTATGAGATGACCCCCGACGGCATCTCCCTTCGCGTCCGCCAGGGAGATGTGGACGTGACATCCATCGTTCCTGCTGAACGTTCCCGTGAGCGAAACTATTTCGAACCGCTGACGGTATCGCTCGATATCGTTCCCTCCGTCGCCACCGTCGTTGGTTCGCGACGCATTGGCGAGACGCAGCGTGGCATCCTCGAGGGAACCGATCGCCGTGATCACGAAGACCGATCCGCATTTTGTGGATGGGATACGGGCGAGGATTATCGAGGCGGCTTGCTTCAGCGATGGCATGAGACGATCGCCGGGGCGCAGGCGGAGGCAGTGGGCCGTCACGGGCCCGGAGGGGGGCACCACGACCATCGGGGGGTCGGCCATGATGGCGATCTGTGATGCTGCCGGTCGGAGGAGCTGCGCGCCGCGATGGGATTGATGGGGAGCTTCGGTCGATTGTCAGCCACGCTCCCGACCTTCCTGTCCGCTTGACCGCCGACTACCGCGGGCGTTCACAAAGCAGGGAGACGGTGACGGACGCGGCGGCGCTGCCTCGATCGTATTTTGAGAGCGTTGGGTTCCAATGCCGCGCTGCCGTCGATCGGATCGTTGCTGCCGTTGCCGTCGATCGTCTGATCTGTCTGCGAGCAATGAAAAATACGATGCAAAAAGGATTCGTCATTTTTGACCTCGCTCTAGAACGTGCAGTACAATCTCACTGCGGAACTCGTATGCATATCGTGATTGCCACGTACTTACACATGTGTACGGCGCGCGTATCTTTCCGTCGGACACTGCTCGCCTTGAAACTTGAAAGGCAAGCAAGCAGGGTGAAGCAAGCCAAGCAACAAGCAACTCAACTATGGCGCCTCCATGACCTCATAATCTCTCATAATATCTCAGTAGGCAGCCTCCATCGTCGTCGAAAACAAACCTCTAGATCAACCATGTGTGCCTCTACCCCCGCCCCCCAGGATGTCCAGCCGGATCCCAAGATCACCGACCTCCTTAAGAAGGAGTCTGAGTCCAAGATCGCACACGTCTCCCTCGAATACTTCCCTCCCCGCACCGAACAGGGAGTGAAGAACCTTCACGCCCGAATGGCCCGCATGCTCGAGAACACCAAGTGCCTCTACACCGACATGACCTGGGGTGCCGGCGGAAGCACCGCCGATCTCTCCCTCGATCTGGCCCTTCACGCCCAGAAAACGGGACACGTGAGCAACCTGCACCTCACGTGCACCAACATGGAGAAGGACGGCGATCCCATCAAGGCCGTCCACGACGCCCTCCAGGCCGCCCACGACGGAGGCATCCGCAACATCGTCGCCCTCCGCGGTGATCCCGCCGAGGGATCCGAGGAGTGGACCGCCGCCGAGGGCGGATTCACGTGCGCGCTCGACTTGGTCCGTTACATCCGAAAGGAGTTCGGGGACGATTTCGGCGTGAGCGTCGCCGGATACCCCGAGGGACATCCCAATCGCATCTCGGAGCTTACCGCCGAGGAGGTGGAGGGTATGAGCGAGGCGGAGAAGGGAAGGTGCTGCACTCACGAGGGGGTTACGTACGTGTGCAAGGACGATGATTACAAGAAGGAGATGGACTACCTCAAGGAGAAGGTCGATGCTGGCGCTGGTGAGTTACATGTCGTTCTACTTCATTGCTATCTACTGCTTGGTATCGTACCACGTACTGACGCATCTCATGTACGATATCCATCCGATAGACTTCATCATCACTCAAATGTTCTTCGATGTTGAGGTGTTCAAAACCTTCGTCAACGACTGCCGCAAATGGGGAATCGACTGCCCCGTCGTCCCCGGCCTCATGTGCATCAACGCCTACCCCGGCTTCAAAAAGATGACGAAGTTCTGCAAAACCCGAGTTCCCAAGACCCTGGAGGAGAAGATGGATTCCATGAAGGACGATCCGGAGGCCGTGAAAAAGTTCGGCGTGGAGTTTGGCGCCGAGGTCTGCCGCAGCCTCCTCGACTTCGGCGTGGAGATCCTGCACTTTTACACCCTCAACCTCGAGAAGGTCGTGTACGGCATCACGGACGAGCTGGGCATCACGAGCGGTTTGGTGGAGAAGAGCAACGAGGCGGACGCGAAGGACATGGTCGCCGTGGGAAGTCGCTGGGCTCGGGCGGGGGATACGGTCAAGGAGACCAAGGGTGGACGGCAATCGATCGTGAAGGAGATCAAGGCTGACGGGAGCGCGATCGTTACCATCGATGACAAGGAGGAGGAGTGGGCGAAGGGCACCTACGAGAAGGTGTTCTAAGCAGTACAATAGTGTGCAACCTGCATACGGTATGCGGGCTGAAAACCAACATGTCTATATTGAATAAACCTTCAGCTTTTCCACCTTGCACCATACCTTGCACAATGGATGTATGCCTTGTTTGCCGCCCTTCGTGTATGAAATTAAGCACGCTGGTGTCAGCATGGCAGGCAGGTTATGAGTGTCACATCATGATACTACATATGCATCCTACCTACCCCTCAAGACCAAGGAAAACTAAAAGCTCGCCTGTACAAATCAAATCGCCTGACCACTGCCAAGCAAGCCCCATGCCCATGCATCCTATCGACTTTCTCTGTATCATATGATGGCCTTCACAGAAGATTGGCAATCTTTGGTGCATCTGTGAGAATAAAATATTGTAGGCGCATTATCTCAACACCACGTTTAGAGAGTGGATAGTGATATTCGAGTTCATGTCACTTTCATGGCTAACAATACCGCGGGTCCTCCGCTACGTCCGTCCAGCTTCTGCATGTCCGGGAAGTGCATGCTGGAATCCACCCACACGCACCGCAATTTCCGTAGGGGAGAGCAATCCAGCTCCGGATCGGCGTCATCGGACTTCCCCGCATCCGAAGAAGACATTTGCATCAACCGGTGCAGCTGCCACGGCACCGGCTCCGAAAAGTAGAACAGCGCCCCCACCTTCGCGAGGTCCGCCATCCGCACGACGAACTCGTCCCATCGATTGCGCGTCTCCGTGAGCAAGTAGGACATCAGGAATATGTCCGACTCTCCGACCATCCTCTCGATGCCGTCGCCCGAGAGCGGGCGCGTGACGTCGCAGCTCGCGCAAGTCACCCTCTTGGCCTGGTCCTTCGTCACGATCGGGATCAATTCGTCCAGCACCGCGGCCTTCCACTCGTCGATCGCGTAATCGAGCATGCATACCTCCTCGAGGGCGCGATCCCCGCGTCCGAAGTAATGTCTAACGAAAGCCGCCAATCCCACGGCGTCGTTCCCCGGTCCGCATCCCAGGCTGAGTACCCTCTCCGCGCCGCGCAGCTTTTCCCAACACATTTCGACGGTTCGTTTCTGCCGCAAACGTTCCTCCTTCTGGTGGTCGTCGTATCGATCGCCAAGAGACGTGCACGCCATCTCCATCGCTTCCGGCGAGAGACCGTGGAGAGATTTTACCACCAGCGATGCCCTCCCGTGGAACTTCAGGCGCGCGTACCCCCGGAGGACCGTGACGTCGTCGAACATGCCCTTCGATTGCGTTCCCTTTGTCATGTTTTTGAGGAGTCGTTTCGCCTTCTCCGTCTGACGGGCCTTCTCGGCCGGCACGGCGTTTTTGTCGGTGTCGTCGATGGATGCGAGGAAGGAGCGGAGGACGGAGAGGATTTCATTCAGGGCGGCATTTCCCCGTACGTCGTCAGTTGGACATATCTTGCAGAGGGTCGGTTGGACCAGTTGCACCTGCTGCTGGTGGTCGCCATCACCATCGCCACCACTGCCGTCATCATTGCCAGCAGCCTCAGAAAGCAAAACGTCCAGCTCCTCCCTCGTGGCCCGCTCGACGACGGGATCGTTCCGGCTGACGGCGTGCCGTATCCGCGTCTCGAGCTTCTTCACCCGCCGCTGGAACTTGAGCTGGGACTTGAGCCTCTTTCGGGACTCCCGTTCCGACGCCGTGAGGGACGAGTTTGGCTTGGCTTCGGGGCGGAGCGGAGTGCTCATCGTCCGATCGTAGATGGTTGTCGTGGGCCGTACGCGAGGCGCGATCGCGATGCTGGGTCGAAGGGCGTACACGAGCGACAATGCGACGAGGCGACGAGCGACGACGCGACGAGCGACGAGCGACGACGCGACGACGCGACAAGCGACGAGCGACGAGCGACGACGCGACGAGCTCGGGGCTTGCTAGTTGCTAGCGAGGGCCGCGAGGGCGAGGGGCGAGGGGCGAGCCGCGATGCAGGGGACCGCGGGACCGCGGGATGGCTGGCTTGGCGGCGCTTGGCGCTTGGGCAGAGTGGTAGGCGTTTTGCAATTGAGGTTTGCGATTTGCGTTCTCTGTGACCAGAAAATCTTTGCCATCAGTCATTCAATAGCGAAGGTCACAATATCGGACAATTATCTGACCCCAACCACTTTATGTTGGCCCAAAGACCTACCTATGCTGCGGAGAACTTGCCCCAAGGCACTCCAATGGGATGCCCATGCTTTGGTCTTTGGTTTGGTCCAACTGCATGCCCAGGCGGCACCAGGCGCCAGGGCGTCCTTTTGGACCAAATCTGAGCAGTGCGAGATGTCATAAAATTGAAAGGGCTATCCGTAGTATTGGACCCAAATTGCGCTGTGGGGGCCTCATGGAAAGTTATTTAATTCCTACGCCAACCGTCCCATAATTCATGAGAAACTGATGACATTTGTGGTGTCCTCTCCGTGTTTATTTCTAAGCACAACACGATGAAATAATTTAAAAGCAGTCATCACTATTTACTGGCATATTTCTTAG
>JALLBE010000394.1:0-17273 GCA_036939795.1 Thalassiosira mediterranea
CATCCAAGAATAAAAAATATTAACGATAACCCTGGTGAAGGATCAGGATTTCTGTAGACTATTATACACCGTGTTGCAGTTGCAGATCACCAGATTGCACTGGGTTGCGGTCGCCGCCCGTCGCCACGCCGTCGCTGCACCAATAGAGCCGCTGTCCGCTGTCAACGCTGCCGCCAACCGACTCATCGTTCGAACCTCCCTCTCCTCGCTATGCCGACGTACAACCTGGAAGCCGTCAAGGCCCCCCGCCTTTGTGGGTGGCAGCTCGACCTCTTCTCCCGGATGCTCAGCCTCCCGATCCTCGGCCAGGCCATCCTCGATCGCATCAAGAGGGAGAACCGCGTGGCCGAGATGGTCCGCTTCTCGGAGGGTGCCATCGGGCCGCATGGGCGCCACCTCATGCCGCTCTACTACCCGATCCACGAGATGGGCGAGGAGGAAGAGACGGCGCATCGCGAGATGGTGCGCGAGGCGCCGTTGGATCTGCGCGAGCTTTCCGAGATGGAGGCGATTCCGAGAGGAGAAAGAGAGTTCAGGCACTGGACGATAAAAGATTACACGAGCCGATATTCGGACGGTTCCATCACGCCATCAGAGGTCGTTGATAGAATCATCAGTGTGGTAGAGGAAATGGGCACGAGCGTGGTGACCCAGATGAACGTGGACGAGCTGAGAAGGCAAGCTGCGCTGAGCACGGAGAGGTATCGGGGCGGCAACGTGATGGGTGTCCTAGACGGCGTGCCAATCGTGGTCAAGGACGAGATCCCGACCGCGGGCTTCCCTGTCGCACAGGGCACCTCGTTCTTGTCTGAGCAGGCGAACGAGGACGTCTTCCCTATCGCCAAGCTCATGCAGCAGGGTGCGCTCCTTGTTGGCAAGACTAACCAGCACGAGATTGGGATCGGGACGACCGGGTTCAACCTGACGAACGGCACACCCCGCAATCCGTATGGCAGCTCACGCCACTACTACACTGGCGGATCCTCGAGTGGTAGCGCCGCAGCGGTGGCCTCCGGACTCGTGCCACTCGCGATCGGTGCCGACGGAGGCGGATCCATACGCATACCATCCGCCCTGTGCGGCATAGTTGGTATCAAGCCGACATTCAAACGCGTGGCGATCGACAAGAGCAGCGTGTTTCATGCTGGTCCCATGGCGTCGTGCGTGAGCGATGCGGCGCTGGCGTATGCAATCATGGCGGGACGAACGGACGAGGACCATCGCTCCCAGTCGCATAAGCAGCCGCCAGTGCACCTCCACGATTATGTGATGAATGCAAAAAAGAGCGGGAGAGCAGACTCATTGAAAGGTCTTCGCATTGGTATCTTCGATGAGCACGTCAATGATGCGGACGAACATGTTGTTCGAGCCACGTGGAAAGCCATAGAATATTACAGGTCCAGGGGTGCCGAAATCGTCTCGATCACCCTACCTAACCTGTCACAAATCCACATGGCCCACGGGATCACCATCACGACAGAAATGTTCACTGAAATGGAGAAGCATTACCACTCGAAACACTTTGATGATTTTGCTCCCGAGGTGAGGGTGTCTCTGACAATAGGGAAATCCTGGACAAGCGGCGAATTCCTGGCGGCGCAAAAGGTAAGGAGCTACGCGATGCATCACGTGGAGGATTTGTTCGAGAACAAGGTGGACATCATCGTCTCGCCCGCCACACCTTGCTGCGCGCCGGCGTTCGTGGAGGACGCCGCGTCGCACGGGGAGTCCAACCTTGCCCAGACCAGCGCCTTGATGCGATACGTGATACACGGGAACTTGACCGGGATACCAGCGATGGTCTTCCCCATTGCTTACGACGAGGACACGGGACTGCCGATAGCGTTGCAGATACAGGCAGCGCACTGGAGAGAAGATCTTCTCTTCCATCTCGCGAGAGAATCTGCAGGTATCCTGGAGGGTGGGATTGCTAAGCCAGCTCAATACGTTGATATTTTGGGCTGACCAGCAGGATGTGGTACCTATTATTACTATGTAAAGGTAAAATAGTAAGACTTTTACTCTCCCTTCACCATCTGATTCAATGCGACACAATCCTCACATAGTGCAGCCGTACTTCGATGTTTCGATTCACCCAAAACACATCAAGATTGCCTTCGAGTCAGTTAAGTCATGGCCCTCCTCTATCCTCAGTAAGCAGTTCCTAGTTTGCTACCTGGTATGTCGTGCATTGATTCAATAAAAAGATTGCAAAGACTTTGTGAGGATCAACGAGCAAGGTATATTAGTATGTAGGAGATCAACCAGGACATCGGAGCCATGGACAGGCAAGGACATCCAACTATAATGATCGTCCAAAATATTCATGTAGCAAAAAATTGACCGAGTCCCACATAGTACTCATCCTTCAACAGGAGAATACGCGAGAGCCGGAGATACATTTTGCATTTTCGGGTTGGTAATTCGTTTGCAAGAGCAACTTACCATCGCTGTCATTTGTGTCATCACGGGACCCTTCTCATGTCACCATTGAATACTTTGTTGATATGTTGGTCGTTGATCAGAACCGAAACTGTAGATGGATTGCGTCCAACTTATGTGTCACAAATCCTCTCTCAGTCATTCACTCTGATAGGTCGTAGCACTCCAAATTCATCAAAATTGTCCCCAAAGTCAAGGTCGTAGTCATCCTCATCATCTTCAATGTGTTCCTGTGCTTTGCCGCCGGATGGGCCCGATGGCGCATCAAGGTCTACGATTGCTTTGCCGCAAAAAGTACCCACGACTTCCCTCGTCGGTAATTTGTCACCACTCGCGCCGTGGACCTCATCCACCTCTTCCTTGACTATCACCACGGTGCCCTGGGTCATTCGTCCCTTCGCTCTACCGTGATCATATCCCATCTTCTTCCTGACAGCACCCGCGCCGTACCTGCCCCAAACTTTACATCGTAGTTCCACCGTCGCCTTTTCTATCACCCCAGATCGCCGTCTCATGCGAGCTTGGGATACAAGTAGCAGGGTGTCATAATGTCTGTCAGTGACACAGTATGGATTGGGAGTCAGGTACCATTCTCCTCGCAGCGCCTGGTGAACGGGAGATCGAGATTGACCCGATGAAGTAGGTTCGTCATGTTGATCATCGAGTGCAGTCTTTGGAGCACAGTTGACATCATCTGAAACGGATAACTCGAACTTGCCGCTCTTCTCCAACTTCAGCACACACGGAACAGATCTTAGGGATTTGGTTTTGTACTGCGGCTGCTTCTGCGTATGATGCAATTGTTGGTCATCATCATTGGTAGGAGTGGCCTCATGTTGAATCTGAATTTCGGGAAACATCAATTGCAAATCACCGTCGTCCCGTTTTCTCCGGGTCCTCTTCCGGCTTTTGCCGACGCCTCCTCTATCCGAAGGGTTCTCATTGTCCAGCGTCTGCAAATGCCATCTTCGTTTATGGAAAAGGTTCCTGGACAGTTTGATGTTCCAGGGGCCGTATGCTTGTTCGTAGGCGCTTAGCAGCTGAGCGTCGCAGGAGACGCGTCGGTCGAACGTGAGCAGTTGGAGGAGGATGAACGTTCGCCATCCCTTGAATTGCCGGCCCGCCATAGTTTGAAGGAAAATGTTCCCTCTCGCAACAGTAGACGACGCCGGCTTCGACGCTCCAGAGATAGACGTTCAGCCTGCCGCTGGGCCAGGGGCCAGGGCATCACAAGGGATCCTCTGCTTCGTTTTATGTTCTTCGTTGACGGACGCTGTTGATGCTTTGGTTGATTGATGCGCTTCATCCTCGTTCTTTTGATTTTGGCAAGCACTGACGCCCGCCGCCGATCGATGAGGAGGGTTTCACGTGTCACCGCATCATGCTCATGATCCTGCGCCGTCGTCGTGCGTCGTGCGTCATACATGCGAGATGTTGAGGGGCAAACGGGGACCCTCTCTTTTCCGGGGTGGATTCCACGCGTAGCAAGTAGCAACGACAGACAGACGGCCACGCAGCCCCCGAAGTTCGAAGCTCTCGCCTCGCGGCCTCGCTCCCGCCAGCTGCCAGACTCCGCCACAGTTTCCTCTCGCTTGACGCGATCGACACACTTTTCGCCATGGAGATTCCGAAAGAGTTCTGCACACCAGCTGCCGCCGCCGCGGCACCCGCCCCGGACGCTTCCATATCCACCGCCAGGCACGACCTCTCCAGGCGCCCATCGATGGCTTCGCCGGGCCCACTGTCGATAGCATCGCAATCCAGCGCGCAGCATTGGTCCCAGCCGCAGTTGGCTGGCCCCTCCACGAGTTCTCGGCGCTCCCATAATTCTTGTCCCGCCGACGCCGCGTCGCAGACCCATCGCAGGCGAAACGCGTCTCGCAACTCCGTGCCAGCCATGCTCCCGTACAATCGCAGCGGCAACCGTCGCCGGCCGCGGCCGCGCGCCTTCGCAGCCGTAACGGCGGCCGCAGTGGGCATCGCCGTGACGTCGGGTCCATTCTCCGTCGAGGCCGCCTTCTCAACGCACACTACGTTTTCGACCCGAACGCGATCCGCGCCGTCTGCGGCCCGCCTCGTCGCCAAGTCCGACGAGTCGGCGCAGCCGGCGCCAGTTTCATTCAATGACATGGGCCATGGTTCTCGTGTTCAGCCATCCACGATGTCGATGGAGGAACTAATGGAGAGACCTCAGCAGCGATCAAACTTCTACGCCCTCCAGGGCGACGCGACGCTTCGACTCATGCGGTCTCAACGGTTGAGCTCTCTCTCGGGGCGTTATGGAGGCATGGGGGGCAGCTCCACATCGCTGTCAGTGTCGCAGAGCACCAATATTTTGGGATTTCAGGTGGAAGACTTTGAGCCTTACAACCCAAACAACAACAATAATAACGACGAAGGTGAAGGAGACGATGAATTGAAATACACATTGCAAGATTTCGACCCTCTATCAGATGAGCCATCACCGGAAAGGTCAACTGGAAGACCAGTCATTCAGAAACAGAACCCTCGCACGGCGAGCCTGACCTCCCAGCGGGTAGCGGCCTCCATTTTGAAGAATGGCAGTACGACGCAACTGGGCCGGGACCTTGCAAACAACGCCGGTGACAGTAAAACTCCATCGAAGCGGCCTGCCACGAGATCCAAATCTAAGGCCAATGCCGAGTTGAACCTACCTTGGATGCCCACAGAAGCACAGATCAACTCTCTGAGGGTTTTCGAACTGCGTGCGGCCTGTGCCGAACGTGGACTCATCATGACCGGTAAGAAGGCAGAGCTGCAGCAGCGCCTGATCATATGGAGCACTGTTCAGGAGCGCGAGCGAGCAAAGGAAAGGCTGACTGGGTTGAGGGATCTTATCAGGGAGAGCAAGGACAAGCGGGCAGCAATAGAGGCATATGATGTGGATGCACTCACAAATAAGAGGAAGGGTCTGACTAAGGAGAAGAAGAGAAGTGGCAGAGGGAAGAACAACAGGGGAATATTAGGGCTGGTCGACGAGTCCTTCTTCAATTCAACTACGACAGGTGTTGTTGATATGGATGAGGATGAGGAAGAAGATGACTATGAAGAGGAGGATGACAGGATTGTGGATGAAGCATCCATAAGCCAATTGTCCAAGTCGTTCAATGCCCCATCATCAGCCTTCTCTAACCGTGAAGTCCGCGAGATGTATATTGAGGCTAAGGCCGCTGACCAAGCTGGTGACCGGGCCCGGTCGAAGGCCATTCTTGTTGACCTACGTCAGGCCACGCCTCACGACATGCGCGTAATCCGCCGTTTGGCTCGCATGGAACAGGAAGATGGCAATATCTCCAAGGCGCGTACCATTCTCAAGCAAGGGTTGCAGCTGGAACCTGACAATGCACATCTGTTGCATGGCCTGGGACAGCTGGAGCGTACCGCTGGGAATGACAACACTGCCAGGAAGTACTTTCAGGAGGCCACTACAAGCGACCCTGAGTTTCCTAATCCATACCATGCTCTTGGAACTCTTGAGCACACACATGGCAACATCAGAGCAGCGCTGGCTGTTATCAAGGAAGGAATCAGCCACTGCCCCCAGAACCACCGGCTCCACCATGCCCTGGGTGACGTGTATTTGGATGCCAACATGCTGGACTTGGCAGAGGAAGCCTATCTCTCAGGACTGCAGCATGCTCCTCATTGGGGCAAGTCGTTCTTCTACACGTCTCTATCCTACGTATCATATGCACAGGGTCAGACAAAGGACTGCCGGACACTTTTGCATCAATCTCTTCAGGTCAATGGAGGGATGCATGCGCAAGGAGTGATTGCTCTGGCGCAGTTGGAAGAGAGTGAAGGAAACATTGTCCAGGCCAGAGAGGTGTATCGTGACGCAGTCTCCAGGTATGAAAAGAAGAGAAGACGCCGCAGTCGCGCCAGTCCCAAGCAACTCGAGAGAGAAAATGATGTATTTGACACGTCATCTTTGGTTGATGCTGAAGGAAATCAATATTCAAAGAGTTACTCTGGGGACAAATGGATCAATGTATTCAAGTCATGGGCCCGAATGGAGGAAGTGCACGGAACATACGAAACAGCCCATATAGTCTTCAGCAAGGCAGCGAGGCTGTTTCCGAACAATATTGGCCTGTTGATCCAGTGGGCAGAGCTACTGGCAGAACATGGCGATACCGAGAAGGCAAGGCTCCTTTATGAGGCGGCATGTCATCGCGTTGGTGGCAAGAGTGCTGATCCTTACCGTCTATATGCTGAAGTTGAAATGAGGCAGAAGCACTTCGCTGAGGCCAAGTCAATTCTCTTTAGGGGTGTCCAGGCCGTGGCCGATTCAAAGTCGTACGACAGCAAAGGTGTAGACCTCGCGTGGTTGTTTCATACCTGGGGAGTGTGCGAGTACCATCTCGGCAATCTTCCGAGGTCAGAAAAGCTGTTTGAAAATGCACTTCGCGTGTCTGGATCAGAGGAAGAAGATTCGGCCATGCGGTCTCTTATCCTTTACTCTATGGCAAGGCTCGAGTTCTCGAGGAATGAGTACTTACTCGCGCAACATTGCATTGCACTTAGCCTAAAGGAAAACTTGCTCCCTGGCGGCAACTCGCTGATTTGGAAACTATGGTCACAGATAGCTGAGAAGATGGGCAACAAACAACTCCTCAGGAGATGCAAAGAACAGGCATTCCTACGCTGGGAGGAGGAACGAGGTGGGGCAGCCTCTGATCTATCCCGGCTACTTGATGGGCGCGATGATGGCCGGCTCCCAGAACGAACGGGATCAGCGATGAAGGGAATGTTTCGCAAGACTCCTTGGTACAGCAAGGTTTGCCCCCAAACTGCGAGGATGGATAAGAACTGGCATAGCGGTGCCAAGTTGTGGGAATTGTAAATAGGTGGCTCATAGCTGCAACTTCACATCATACATGATGTGCACTGTACATTGGATTAGATTCATGGAACATAGAAATAAAAAAGATAATTAGATGATTTGATAGAAAACTTCTTGCTCTTAAATGCAAAAGTTGCTATGTGTACATATTTGAGGGTCCTTACTCCAATCCAGTGCAAGGGGCGCGGGAGAGTGTCACCGACTCATGCTGTGCCCATCAATTCACCAGATCTAAAGCACATAACGTACTTATTCAAGCAGTTGCACCAGGGTTGTGCAGCTCAACGGAGTCGTTGTAACACATTATCTCATGTATTGTTGCAAGAAATATTATCGCATGTCGCTCCTTGGCTCGCCATCTCCACCCTCTCTTCAAAAATCGTAGGTATCTTCAATATTTTGTACATGTTGCAACATTGAACTTAGTGTCACGATCTGGGCATAACCATAGCTCTCCCAGCTCATCAACAATATCTATCGCTCTTCTTCTTCGCCCTCACGCTCAGTAGGTCTGACCGACTCATCTCCGTCGTGGCCTTCTCCCTCCGGATCCTGTAACTCCCCTGCGCCGTCTTCTCCCTGTAAACAATCTCCCCCTTGTTTCCGTACGTTCCCATCGCTCGGGCCTCCACCTCCTCCTTCTCCAACTGCGCCTTGCGTGCTTTCGCCGCCCTCTCCTTTCCGTCGTTCCTCGGCTTGTTTATGTAGCTGAAGGCCGTGGGCGTCTTCAGGTCGGACGAGAAGGCGGACGATATGGACATGGAGGATCGGGACAGGACCATCGTCACCACTCGCATTTCCTCCGAGCCCTTCGAAGTGCGAGCGAGGATGGCGTCTCCTACCCTGAGATCCTTTTGGAACGACGTCCCGTGGCCCGACACGACGGTGGACGAGGTGGTGATCGCGCCCGCGCCGGCCTTTATTTTTGGGCCCTGCTCCTGAGGCTCGACTGGCGCCTTACTCGCAACCTTTTCGTCACCATGGTGTGCGAGAGGAGCAGTGGCGGCTGCAACGACTGAGGATGACCCCCCGTCGCCCCCGTCCACAACCCCAACGTCGGCTCCGTCGTCAACAGCTGCTTCCGGGCTTGGCGGACGCTCGTCGCCCGATTTGTGTTTGGAACTCTTCTTCTTCTTTTTCTTCGCCTTCTCGCCTTTGAACACTAATTTCCCCTTCCCCATGATGAATAATTGTCCTGACAGACAGGGAGTGGATACCTAGGGACCAAGTAGGGACGGAGACCTCACTGAGAGCGCGAAGCGCGACCGCGCGCGCTTCGATAGATCTCCTCCGCAATGGGATTTGGCGAAGATCGACACTATCGCTTAAGAAAGCGATAAACAAGCGAGGTTGGTATCATTTGTATGAATTCCTACGCATATGTTGACAATGCCCCATCAATCACCCATACCCAGCCATCCGCTTCCTGCTCGTCCTCGTTCCCAATCTCCACAACCACAACCATCAATATCTTCTCACGCCGAGCACCGCCGCGGTTCCAAAAAGAACACGCATCACAGCGACCCTCCCTCTGGACGACCACCATGGCCGGGAAGAAACGCGGAAGGAAGAGCACGTCCTCCACCGCTGGCGGCCGGGCGGCCGACGGGTCGAGCTTGACGCCCGCACGACATCGGCACAAGAGAAGGAGAAAGGCGGACGAGGATGATGCGAGAGATGGCGGCGGCAGCCCTCAGGACGCCGCCGGTATCGAGGAGAAAGAGGAGGCCACCGCGACCCAGAGATCGTCGAAGAAGAGCAAGCGACCGCGCGCGTCTAGTGGGGGTGGCAGTGACGAGCGGGCGTCCGATCGCGAGGCGACGGTGGTGCAACACATTTCCACGTTCTTGTCTGCGTCGAAAGGATCCACCAAGTCGACACCTTCCGGTGTCAGTGTCGGCGGCGACGAAGAAGTCAGTGACAATGGCACCGAAGCTTCAATGAAATCTAGCGTTTCGTCCCTGGTCGAATTCCTCGAGAGATCGGAGGCCGAGGGCGCTGATGAGGGGGATGATGCCGTCGTCACAAAGAGAGACGTGGCCGAGCTTCTTCTGCCGTGGTCCGTCAGTCGCATCATGCGGTTGGCTGCTACCTCGACAGCCCAGGCCGACGGAAATATGGCGTCACTCGCTTGGAGATCTCTCTCTCGTAGCCTGAAAGTGATGGAATTAGGAAGAAACACAACAGGAGCAGACGATGATGCGGCCATCGGAGGACCTGAGGAGGCGTTGCTAGCTGCGTGTCTGTCGCAGAGCGCCCTGAATCGTCTGGTGCCGTACGCGGCGCGCGCTTCGTTCATTAGACCTGGTTCAGAAGCAGTTGACGGATTGTCGATGGAGGTACAGAAAGATGCATCCGATTGCTTCGTAAGCTTGGCGCGGAGATTCCGTCCCCATCTCGACTCAGCGTGTGATTTGCTTCGCGACTTGGATGCGCTAGTTGCTGTGTCAGTTGCAGCCAATGTCACTGAGGATGGTTATCTTTACATCCCAGCCCATCAGGCAAATGCGATCCATGCATCGCTGTCTATGGTACACTCTCTGATGCCTAACGCCAACCCAAAGAAGCTGTTCACGACAATGTGTTCAGCAGAGGTGATGCCACTGTTGGGACGGCTTATGAAGGTGCAAAAATCCGAGGGTGAGGCAGGCATGAATACATATGCCAGTACACTTGCCAGTATTGGTGCCAATGGCAAAAATNCGTGAGCAATGCCATCAGTGATGCCATTGCTACAGCAGACCTCCTTCCAGTCTTGACTCAGTGTTTCTTCCGAAGGATAAAGGATGCTTCAAAACAGCCAACAGAAACTAGCAGCAGCAGCGGTCCCACATCCGAGGCAGATTCCGGGCTGCAGTTCCGTTTCTGGTGCCATGCCGTCTTCCCCTTGCTGGGGCTTCTGGGCCAGTCGTCAATGGACTGGGAAGATCATAGTGATATGAAACTTGCCCTGCTAGGAGCCATGTCCAAGACACTGGGCATTGTTCTAGAATTCGATGCCTACTCTCCATCCTACCAGGATCCTGACGCACTCTACTTCAATTTCCTTGACCATGTCACCGTAGGACTTCTAAAATGTGCCAAGGATACAAATGCCGATGGACGTGCTCCGGTCATGCTTCTAACATCACTCTGTCACGTGCTCAAGCTGAATCATCGACTACTCCACGAGAGGATGGCCATAGTTATTTCACTTGCCTGCTCGTGCCTACAGGTTGAACACAGTAAAGAAAAGAAGGGGCAGGTGCACGAAATGAAAGCTGCGCAGCATGCCAATGAGCTGCTTGCTGAGTTGGTGAAGACATATCGTGAACTCCGCCAAGTTGGTCACTTCCTGTCGTCCGCTCGTGGAGCTTTCACCCCTTCAGTCAGCGATCCAACTATCATGATGAATCTATTGCATTGTAGAAATGCCATGGATTCGTTGTCAATGACATATCAAAGCTGTCCATCAGGACAGCTGCATGAGATCTGGGAGTTTTTTGATGGGTGGATTGCCATCAAATTGAAGAAAGAAGTAGATTCTTCCAGTCAAACAGTTGCCGAGGATGAACTATCGTTTGCAGTCCAGATGTTCATAGTGTTCATCAAGAGCGTCAGGGCTGACAAGCAAAATTCCCCAGAGCTCCGCATGCTATGCGAGAGGTCCACCAGGACATCGGTGGCTAAATTATTGGGTCAGACCAGTAGTGGCACCCTGACAGACTCTCTTGACAACTGTGGCATCCTCGTGCGCCGAGGACTTGACCTATGTGGCTGGTTGGTTGATCTGCATTCGCGAAGCTGCTTTTGGATTGAAGACATCGATGTCGATGGACAAGGGTCTGCCTTCTTGTTGACGCAAAATGAGGGAGCAGACGATGTCAATGTTCTAGAACATTTGCACAATGTTGCCAAAACAACCACTTCATCAAAACAATTCAAATCATGGAAGTCCTCTTGGATACACAACTACTGGCAATCAACAGCCAAAGGCAATGGCAGAGATGACTTGCAAAACATTGATATACCTCTTTCATTGCGTAGCTCATTGCAGAGGCTAGCATTGCATCGAATTCATCAACTGCATAGCATGATATACTACAGCAATCTAAAGGAAAGTGAACGCCACGCCGACGATCTACAGGATGATCACTCGTCCAGCGAAACTCTCAACAAAGAAGCAATGATGCTTGTGGATTTCACGCTTTATATCGCATGTTCCCAGTTATTGATTCATATGAGCAACGAAAGTATAGATTTTCTTTCAGAGTCGTTGTGGACATCAGTGGCAGGATCTCTTGGCATATGGGCGCATTACTGCGATTCTTTTCATTCTGAGGTTTTCATGATTTGGTTCTTCACAACTCTCTGTCAAGAAAATATCCGAGCTCTGCCTGCGCAAATGTTTCAACTGGAGAAGACTGCCGCTTTGACCCTTGCGAGAGATGCCTCTTTCTACGATGTTGGAGAGGTAATGTCAGTGTTTATGAAGGTTGGAATCCAATTTTCTCTGAGCCTGCTCCTTGGCAGCATCGAAACAAAGGCAAATTTGGCGGGCAAGCTTGCCCAAGACTCTTGTGAAATGTCATTGTCATGTATGGACCTGACGAAGAAAGGAGGCATCAAAGTTGCCGTCAAGAATCATTTTGATCCATTGTCAAAAGCACTTTCATTTCTAGCAAGCATTCCATTGGAGCTTACTTTATGCAAAGAGAACATGATCCTTCTTGATAAAGCCGTTGGATTGGATATCCTCTTATCACAAGTGGTCAACCAATATCCCGAACAACAGGAGCATCCAAATTTATGGTGCACCGTTCGCTCAACCAAAATCATCATTGCCAATATACTACCAAAGATTCTTCTCTCTTCTGATCCTGACGCACCATGTCTGGAAGCTCTCGTCAGTCATCTCTCCCAGAATATCCATGGCTCCGGTGGGGTTATATCAGCTGCTAGCGACACCACCAGTGAATATATTTCAATGTGCATTGATTATCATGAACACAGAGCCAGTATGTTGGAGAGCTTTTTCGCTCATATGAGAACAATGGTTCCAGGTGCTCCTGATTCTGACTTCATCTATAGTGCAGCACTGCTTAGAAGCGTCCTCCGTCAGATGAACATTTTAGATCGGCGCCATTCTCTCTCGGCAAAGAACACACCTGCGAACGCATCACTCTACGAATCTTGCATGAGATTCGTTTGCCACATCTACAGGAGCTGGCAAGACACACTTGTTCAACATATGGACAATGTTGCTAGTGATCCGGAGGCAGCTGCATCTGCTCTACTTCTTGAAAGTGAGATGATGTCGTTCTTTGGTAATTGCCTAGAAACGACTCCTGATTCAAATACAATGGCACATGATGAAGTTGAAGCCTCTCGGAGAAGTGTCCGGCAAGTGTTCGAGCTGATTGATGCCATGGAGGGCTCAACACACAGCACTGAATGGATCAACGCATCAAGTTACTTTATTTCTTCTATGGCTGCTGCCCCAGGCTACTTCCTTCATTGTGTAACAGCTCCATTGGCATTGAAAAGCATCCTCAAATCATTGGCTACATCGCATGCAGGTGGGCAACAGTCACAATTATTAGATGCAGCACTATGCTCTCTGATCCGGAATGCAGACCTTGAGCAGACGGACATCATTACATCATACGCCTTAGGCGAGTCAGGTGGTACCGTGGCCCATAATACATCGTTCACAACCAAAATATTCAACTCGCTCATCTCATGTGCAAACAGCAAGGGGCAACGCAAGTACATATCTGGAAAATGCAAGACATTTCTTTTTCAATCTCTGGGGCTCCTGCGGAACAGGCACTGCGCAAAGGCCAAACTTGCATCAAATGTAGGATTGTATTCACAAACGATGATTATCCTGATATCAAAGAAAGAGCTGCTACTTCTGAGTGGACGCGAGATTGCCATGATTTTGTGTGAGATGACCCCTCTCCTGCATGATGATGGGGCTGAAGAAAATGCTAGTATCGACAATGATGTCGCTATATTCAAATCTTGCTGCTCAGTTGTTGCATCATTGATAGCCCACTATCCGAAGCAATTGTATGGGTGCCCCTCGCCCTTATTCAGCCTACTCCTAGCACTGTTGTCTAACATTATCAAGGCAGATGCCAAGAAAGACTTGGCTCCCAAGGCTCTTGAGTATGCTAAGTGAGTGCACTCTTTCATTTACCTTTGTTTGTTTGCAAAACCCAGAGGCCCAAATAGACTGATACTCATCCACACGTGTTCATCCCACCCCAAATTCAGACTGTGCGAGCTAATTGTGCCACACAAGGATATCTTCAAAAAGCATGTAGTTGGTCTCATCCTCTGCTACATTCGAGCGCTCAACAAAGGTATTACCCCATCCGCCAAATCGAAGCTGATGCCCTCAATTTACGCGCTGTTGGATATGTGCACAGACTTTGAAACACGACAAATTAATGCTATGATCGACGTGCCGAGCAAAACACTTTTCGCTCCGGTATTTCAATCATATCGCAAGTATTACCAATATCACGGACAGGCATAGAACCTCTGGTCACTTCCATTGACTGCCATGTACGCGAGACAAATAGGAATGCGTGTGGTGAATTCCACTACTTACTAGAAAAGACACAACCCAAGCAGAACCGGAGGGTATAGGCAGGTTCCCAGGAAAAGAGGCAACCCGCAGCGAACGATTCCAAAGACTGTCTGCTATCCAACGACAAGATAAGGTTTTGCAACAATGCGATGATCACCTCAAACACAATGTGTTTTGGCTAGAGGTTCCATTGCTGGTACGGAGCGTAAATGTCGATGAGCGAGTAAGTAGGTACTCTGTGAAATCTCAAGGCGCAATATCGTCAAAACTGAGATTGTTGATTGGGGTATATGGACATTTGCCTTCAAATCGTGGAGGGAGGGATCATTGTAGATCTATGGGATTGTAAGAACCAAACTATCGTTAATATGTAGTGATGAATACTCCCTTTGGTGGGCAGACTTTACAATGGCCCTTCGAGCGCTTTGGTGACCGCATACCTACTTCCATTCAAGTCGTCTTGGAATATCAATACGAAGAAGTTCGAAACAAGATATCTTCGTTCTCTCACTCGGTGCAAGCGCAAAAAATCAACAGGTACTGGGCTTGTAGGAGTCACACAGCAAAATGATACGTTGTTCGTCCATTTTCAGACCTGCGCATCTCGAGTAACCTTGGAACGCTTACCACGACGCTTTCCACGCATTGGCCCGAGTTCAGAAAGAGATGGACGCTTGGGGGCCAAGGTATGACTGGACCCATCTTCAGCTTCGACAATGCGAGGCTCGGTCTTGATAGCAACGGTTGCATCCGCACGCCGACCTGCTTCCAGCTGGTCAAGTCGATTCATAGCAGTGTCCAGGAGATCCTGCGTATGCTGCAATTTCTCCTTAATGTCACTCGTCGCATCTTGAAGGTTACTCTGTGTCATTTGAAGGTCACGCTGTTTCTCTTTAAGGTTAAGGATGACTGCATTGTGCACTCTGTCACGGTATTCATTGCGGGCGATAGCATCAGTCTCCAACTTGACAATCTTCACTTTGTTAGCCTGAATAGCACCTTCTTTGTCAATAATAGATGCTTCAAGCTTCTCCATCCTGCTGGCCATTTTTTTGTGGAGCTCAATGCCTTGGTGGATCGAGCAAGGGCAACTTTCGCGACTCTGGTTGTGCGGGAAAAGTCATAAGACAATTGCTGGATTCTCTTCTTAGTTTTGCTCTCGTTGGTTTTCAGAGTCTCAAACTTCTTTTGCTGTGTGGCATTAGACCTTACGAGTTTCTTGCCAAAAGCCTTGAGCTTGCGTGTGTCATTCTGTAGGGACTTTAGATTGTTCGATGCATTATTGACTGTCTTCTCCATTTTGTCGATGCGCTTGTTGGTCCGCTGGTTGGTCCTCCTCTCGTTGATACGCGACTCCTCAATCTTATCATCCTGTTCTGAAAGTACTTCAAAAACACCTTGTACTGCATCCTCAACATTACCAACCCTTAACTCCACATTATCATTGATCCTTAGTTGCGAGACCGTCGGGCGGGCTTGGGGTCGGCGCGCTTAACGCGGCGCACCTCATGTTGCAGTCGATTCAGCGCCCGCAGGGTAGCAAGCGCAAATATGATGGCGATAACCGTGAAGGCAACGAGGCGAGCGATCCAACAGTCGGGCGGCTTGAACATGCGCCTGCGTACAAATTCGTATGGCACCTGCAATCGTAGGGGGTCGTCCCAGTGCGGGGTAGACGCCGAGTCTCGCAGAGCTTGGAATAGGTCGCGACTGTGGCCGGGGCCAATGTGTGCATAAGCACCCTGCACTTGATATGCAGTGTACACCTGGTGACGTGCCCAGATTGGACGAATTGTGGGGGTAGGAGCAGGCACCGTCAGGATGTGTAGGTTGGGCCAGTCAGCGGGGCCATCGGAGGCTGTACGCTGACGTGGGGACCAGTTGTCCGGGCGATTGATCATCTCCCAGATGGTAGGGATGCCAGGAGTGGGCTTGAAAAGACTCCAATAAAACTTAGGCCAAAAGGTGAAGGCCTGCCAACATAGAAGTGGCAGCAGCAGTGCTATCTGTATCACCTGGTGGAGCAACAAGATTGCTCGCAGCGTTGAGATCATACCGACATGCGATAGCCAGACCAGAGAGCGTAGTGTCTCGTTGTACAGTCTTGGCCCATATTTGTCCTGATTGTTGCATAGGACGTCGTAGTAGGGCTCTAGCGATCGACAGGTTGCGGCGAAGAGGGTGATTACTAGTAGGGATGCCCGGAATACAAGGACGAATGGGAGCATACATACATCTAGCTTATCCATTGTCCTGTACCCTCGATCCGGTCCCTCTAGTTTAACGACTCCTCAGCCTCCTTGTAGCAGGAGGTGAAGATGTCATCAGCCTCGGCCTGAGTCATGTTGTGCTGCGTGACAAGAGCCGTCGCGAGCTTCTCGTTAAGAGCAAGCTTAAGCTTCTTGTCACCACCACCTTTATTCTTGGAGGGGTCGGCGTCGCGCTTGCCACGGCGAGCAGTAGGCTTGCCTGGTTTCTGGCCGGCACGAGCGTCCTTCCTTTCCTGCCAGGCATCGTGATCATGGGGGGCAGGCATGTACATGCCATTGACAGAGCCATCCTTCGACTTGTGATGGGGACACCAGTCGTAGACCTTCTTGGTCTCGGGGTGCGTATACTTTGCACCAGACTTGGTTATCTGCCACGCCTCACAGCGGTCGCTGGTCTTCCGTTTAGGCTGCGTGTTCTTGCCTCCACCGCCCTTGCTACCAAGCTTCTTCTCGACCTTGCCGAGACGAGCTTTAGCGTCGTTGAGGGCAGTGGTCAAGGCGACGACCTTCGTATTCTTCTCGCTGGTCGTCAGCCATGTACCTTCCATGACCATATTCTTGTGCATTTTGTCAAGCTTGGAGATCACTTCGTTGGGGTCGGTAATCTCCTCCATGATCCATTTTTCCTTGAGCCCGTCCACGAACACCTCAAACTTCTCAGTTGGGGTAGTCAAACATGCGCGAAACACGTTCGTGAGGAAGCGGTTCTTGGTGTACGCGATGGAGCCGGACTTGGCGTGGATCTCTTGGTACAAACGCAGCATTTTGGAGGTCAAGAGGCGGACGTCATTGTCCATGTCGGGCCATAGCTTGATCGTCTCCAACTCGAGCTCGAGAGCTCGCACGTCCACGATTGTCTCGGGCTTGCTGATCGAGATCATCATTCGGATCAGGATCAGGCCGTCAAATTCCTCGGTGCCCGTTTTCGCACTAATAAAAGTGAACTGATCCTTGTGGGCAAGGAACGACTTGAAAGAATCGGTCGTGATGTGGTTGCGAATCGTCCTGACGACGAGCGTCGAGAGGATGCGCAACTGGATCTTGTGACGATTAACCAAACCGGCGTTGCCGCTGGCGTTGGGGTCGATCTTGGCAATGATACGTTGGTCGGGAT
>JALLBE010000395.1:0-17142 GCA_036939795.1 Thalassiosira mediterranea
TTGCGTCGTTTTGTGATTGGATGACGCAAAGTGCATTGGACGACGTAATCTGATTGCTATCCAACCACATCGACGGTTTCCCTCAGCTTCATTCGTGCCCCCCATCGCGAGATGCGGGAAATATGTGTAATGAAAAAATGTAAAATGATGGCGTCGAGAGATGCATCTCTCGCGTTGTTGTGGTGACCTTTCCACTTTGGGACCAACGAAAAGTGGCAGGAAGAACAACGGCACCAGTGATCTGTGCCGCTGATTTGACGTCGGTCCCACTCCCGCTCCCACGTGCTCCCACGCACATCATCGTCGCCTCCACCAATCCGGCATCATCGTCCGTCCCGCCCCCCTGCCTCGCTCCATCCTGTTGATGCTTTCAGCGCCGCCATCGCATTGCAACAATTAAACCATTGCTGCGGCTGCACCTCTCTTCTAATAAACAGGAGATAAGGCAATCATGGAGGCTTGATAACGCTTATCAGCTCGGCTCGTCGGGGGTTCGGTGTTGCTCAGCTAGTAGGTGTATCAATATTTGTAAAATATTAGAGTGTAAAAAGTGAGCGCCTCGAGAGACAGCGACCCCTTCGCGTCGAGACTGTGTGAAGAGCATCGGGTGACACCTCCGTGCGTCATGCCTCCGTCTGGTCCTCCGCTTTGGTCATCAAACAATTCGATTCAGCTAAGCAGCAGCTCCGGACCACAGGATCGCGGCGAGGTCATGATGAACGGCGGACATCACGGCCGCCACGTCGCGGACGACGACGTGATAGGCTCGCTGGGCAAGGTTTTGTCGAGCGTGAATCTCGTGGGGAACGAGTCCGTGGACAGCAGCGTACGGAGCAGCAGCGGGGGACAGCAACAGGGCTACGGAGCTCCGGGAACGGCCGTGGGCTCGCATCCTGGGTCGTGGACCGGCCTCTCGGCCAGCCCGGCGGCGCCGGCACCATCGACGTGAGTTTGATCATTGGTATTTTTGGTTCATGTCATGTGAGCATTGCGTTAGTGCAGGTCCTCACACATCACACCTCTCGTGTTCCCCCATCCTCAGGCTGCCATCCTACAACTACAGCGCCCCTGCCGCTAAGGCTTCCGATGATTCTCTCCAGAACATTCTCTACGACAGCGGCATCTACGAGAACCACGAGGTCACAGCCCACCGTCGCGCCTCGACAGGTGCCGTGCCTACCGGCCACCCCCATCATGGCAACCATGGGGGCAGGTCCAGCGGCCCCTCCACGCCCCCCGCGGCGAACGACCGTGAGCGCAAGCCTTCCATCGACATCTTCCTGTCCCAGAGCCCCTCGAAGACTCTCGGGGAGGATGCCTTCCGTCACGTCATGCACCGTACGGCCTCGAACCCCTCCCTCGCCGGCATTGGCGGGGGCTACGGCCACCAGGGCGATGGGATCTCCAACGGCGGTGGAGGCGGCGGGCTGAAGCCCATGGCATCCACGGCCCCGAGCAGCCGCAGCGAGAGCCCCCAGAACATGCGCCAGACCTCTTTGGGAGCCGCCGCAGCGAGAGGGAATGGTTCGCCCTACAATGCCAGGCAGCAGATGTATCCCTCGCAGTTCGTCGAGAACAACTTCTCCCCGGCAAATCAGCAGCAGCAGCAGCAGCCAGGCCAGTTTCACGCGCAGCTCCAGCAGCAGTCGTCCATGGGAAGCCAGTTTTCCAGCGGCAACAGCAACGGGCAAGGTTTCGTGAACAACGGCCAACAGCAAGTCCAGCAGCAGCAACAACCCCAACAAGTCCAGCAGCAGGCGCAGCCTCAGTACATACCCATGCCTGTCTCCCAGCAACAGCCTCAAGTGTTCTACATGGCCGTCCCGGCTCCCGATGGCAAGGGCCAGGTCCTCCAGCCCATGCAGATGATGCAGATGCCCGGTCAACCGGGCACTATCATGATGCCCATGCAGATGGCCCAGGCAGGAGGCAACCAGGGGGATCAGGGCCAACAGCCCATGATGCTCATGCAGCCTGTACAGGCTAATGGCATGAACAACAACATGAATGGCGGTATGAATGGCATGTATGGTCAAGACAACCAGGGCAATGGCATGCAGCAGAACGGTCAGTACAACCAGTTCGGAAACAACGGCATGAACCAAAACAACAGGGGGTACAATGACAACATGAACCGATACCAGTCCAACAAGAACAACATGGGCAACAATGGCGGCATGGGCATGCACCAGGGTGGAGGCGGACAGCTCAATCCTGACCAGGGAGGAGACAATGGCCAGGGTCAGGGACCCCCTGGATCCCTGTCCATGCTCTATTCCTCGCCCCAGCGCCCGCCTCTACGTGCCCTCTTGGGCAACGTCCGACGCCTCTCACGCGATCAGGTGGGCTGCCGTCTTCTCCAGCAGGCTCTCGACGAGGATGGACCCTCTGCTGCAACTGCCATCCTCAACGAAGGCCTCACCTTTTGGGCCGAGGCCATGGTTGACCCCTTTGGCAACTACCTCTTTCAGAAGATTCTGGAGAGGATCACTCCCGAGGAACGTGTGACGCTTGTCAGTAGCGTGAGCACAAGGCTCGTCAACGCTAGCCTGAACCTCCACGGCACTAGGTCTGTCCAGAAGATTGTTGAAGTCTGCGCCGTTGATGAAGAGGTGGACAGCGACGACGAGTCCCAGGCCGAGAAGGAGGAGGAGAACAAGAAGGAAGAAGAGGAGAACTCCAAGACAAAGAAGAAGAAAAAGAAGAAGGACACCGCCGCGAAGATCCTGACGGATGCCCTCAAGCCCTCAGCCGCTCGTCTCTGCATTGACAGTCATGGCAATCACGCCATCCAGCGCATACTCCTCAAGCTACCCTACCAGTACACACAGTTCATCTTCGACGCTGTGGCTGCCTCTGTCGAGGATGTTGCTCGTCACCGCCATGGCTGCTGCGTCATCCAGCGTTGTCTTGACTCTCGTCACTCTGCTGCCAGGACTCACCTTGTGGGACGCATCGTAGAGAAGTCTCTCGAGCTCATGCAGGATGCCTATGGGAACTATGTCGTACAGTACGTCCTTGATGTGTGCGGAGATGACGAAGTCCATGCCATCTGCGAGTCTGTTGTTGGCAAGGTCTGCCTCCTAGCCATTCAAAAGTTCAGCTCGAATGTCATGGAGAAGTGCCTTGAGAGGTGCACTGACAGGGTCAGGGAGGAGTACTTGGACGAGCTCAATGACTCTGACAGGCTGAGGGAGCTCATGATGGACCCGTTTGGGAACTACGTTGTCCAGCGTGCGCTCTCGGTGTCCACTCATGCCCAGGCCATTCGCCTCGTCGAGACAATGAAGCCCCACCTTTCCTCCAGGGATGGGGCTGGTGGAATCAGAAATACGGCTGGAGGACGCCGCATCCTTGGCAAGATCTGCAGGCGATTCCCCAACTTTGTCCTTGAGGGAGAGACATTCGAAGATTATGACCTCAATCAAGTTCTTGCAAGAGGGTCCCCTCACCACCAGCAAGGTGGAGGAGGTGGACGGCGTGGGCAGGCTCATCAGTTCGGGGGCTACAATACCCATGGCAATCCAGGACCATCCCCGAACCACAGGAGGAATGGCAGGGGCGGTGGGGGACGTGGCCACCACCACCAGCAGCACCACCAGGGAGGACACAACACCATTCCCCAGTACCAGCCACAGCAGCAGCAACAACAGCAACAGCATCTCGTCGGTGTACAGCAGATGGATATGAACGCGATGCAGTTTGGAGGTAACCCTTACTTGTTCCCAAGCTCCATGTAACCTCCAAGATTGTCGTAGAGAAGCTGGCCCACACTCAACTGGGTCAGCAGGTTTGTAGAAAAGAGGAAAGATGTGATGTCCCATTTGGGTTAGAGTCTGTTTTGAAAGAAAAAAGAAAGCCGTGGTGTCTGTTTTAAGAGTGTTCACACCACGAGGTTTCACCAAGAAAAATATTTACATTTTGAGCTACCAGTAGAAGAAAGAAAAAAGAAGGAAAAAAGTGGATACATATGGAAATTGTGACGGGGGAAGGGAGGCGTGTGACCATCCAGGGCGTGAAGATACTGAGTTAAAATGCCTTACGCGTTGGTCTTCGGAGAAGAGAAGAGAGGTGGACACCCGTGTAGAGAGAGAGATTTGCAATATCAGTGTTGTTCTGTTGTAATGCACATGTCACTGTAATTCTAACCAGTATGAAAATTAAAGCTAGCATGATGTGACTTCAGTCAACCACCTATCGTGCATAAACATGGTATGTTGCGTTGTAGACCGGATGGAACTATTATTTGCATGCTGGCTATTGAGCACACAACACGCCAACTGCTTTCAATGAATTATGGTTCCTATGTAATAAGACAAGGAACCATAATATTTCATGGTACCTACAGGATATCATGTGTTGCTCATTCCAGGGGCTGCCTTCTTGTAGGGTACTTTTGCTCTTAATTTTGAGTACCCAGGTCCAGAATACATCTACAAATGACCAGGATCGTATGTCGATTCCTCCAGTGATGTGGACTCACCATTGCTGACTTCAATGCTATGATTATGATGACTAAGAACCAGATTATTCTGTTGTTAGCTTATGTGATCATGTGTTTCCCTGATTTTGTTATAGTGTCAACTACTTGACCATCATTACGAGTACGGGCTATGAACAAGGCATGGTAACACAGAACGACCCATGGTGTCATATTCATATGAAGGCCTGGCTGGTGCAATTGCAATTGATCCCCAGGTTCTAATTGTGGATGGCTACGGATTTGAAAATCCCAGGGAGTTTTTGGACAAAAATCAATGTCTACCTAGTAAGACGACTGCAGCTGCAGTTGACTCCAGGGGGGCATTCTTTCATCCATGAGTTCCATTTTCATTACGTTCACATGAGAATTGTTTACAAAACCGCCGTTTATCACGCAGTAGTCTCACGGTCCGTCTTTTGGACGTGAAATGACGGCCCCTTTGAAAAGAAGAGAGGGGAAGTGCCCCCCCCCCCGGGCATTTGCCCATCCCTCATTTAGACAAAGCTAGTGATAGTGAAGGTTCGCTACTGAGAGAACTGAGACTGAGAGCCTCTGAAAACACCCAGGGGGTTAGATTTTCATCAAAAGGGACAGGGACAGGGACACCGCTACTATAGACATGGACTAGCATAAATAGTTCATATCAATAAGGAATAGAAAAAAGGGTTGAAGTTTGAAACAATTATGTATATGTAGTATGCACAGCGAGATTGTGCTTTCAATAGTTTCTCTCAACACCAGCATATGGTGGTACATGGTTCATTGAAAATATCCCCGGGGAGATTCTGTGTCCACAAAGGTAGGCTCAGCATAGAGCCATGACCATAGGCATAGGTAATAAGCATACAAATACAACGCACAAGCGTGCTGGGGGCCACAGCCTACCAGTACCAGCAGTGCAGCAACAATATTCATATTCATGCATATGCATGGACATGGACCACAACCACAAACATAAATGTGGCAAAGATGGGTTGAGTTTGAGTTTGAGCATCTTACATACTGTGCTGCTTCGACTGTGCCAACTAGCTGATACCATCTCATTTCTGGGTTTGGCTTTTACCCAAACAACATTGGTCAGACCCATGAGCACTCTGCATAGGTACGTACTGTGATTGTGATGCTGCTGCTATCTACCACGGCCAGTATGTATCTTCATGCCTTTCCATCACGCTCCATAAAACAGTAGATTCATCACGTTTTATGGCTCCATCGTCACGAACCAATCCATTCCCACATTTCACACACACACATTTCCGCTTTTCCAACGTCGGTCGCCGTAGTCGCAGTCGCCGTCGCCGCCTCTCATCCCCGCCATCACCGCCGCGATCTCCATCATCCCACCATGACGACCGCCCATCGCCCCACGTGGAAGGCCGCCGTCGGCCGCGCCCAGGAGGGCGGATGGTCCGCCGGCGGCGCCGCCTCCCTCCAGAGCTCGGCCAAGGACCTCGCGTCCCACACCAAGCTCAAATTCCGAAAGGGGTCGCAGCTCGCCGGGAAGGACAAGCGCGCGGCCCTGCTGGAGGAGAGCCTGGCGAAGATGGAGGAGGCCGAGAGGGCCGCCGGGTCGACCGCCAACGCGCGGAAGGCTGCGCGGATGGGGAGGGAAAGGTTGTTGCTGGAGGACGGCGGCAGGGGCGAGGAGGAGGGGAGGATGAAGCTGCTGAAGCAGACGGCCGACGTGGACGAGGAGGAGATACGGAAGAAGTACGACGACGAAGACGAAGACGGGGACGACGGCGGGGGGGGAGGGAAATGGAGCGACCTGGACGACGACAAGAATAATTTGGACAGCGACGAGAGCGACCTGGACGCGTCGAGTGACGACGACTCGGACCTGGACAGCGACGACGAGGACGAGGAGGCGGCGCTGCAGGCGGAGCTGGCGAAAATACGGGCAGAAAGGGCAGCCGCCAAAGCCAAGGAGGAGGCAGAGGCTGCGGAGGAGGAGCAGGCCCAGATGGAGGAGGCGGCTCTCACTGGCAATCCCCTCCTGAATTCGGGTGGTGCGGCGTCGTCGGGGAGGATGAAGCGCCGGTGGAACGACGACGTCGTGTTCCGCAACCAGGCGCGGGGGGAGCCGGATCAGAACAAGAAGAGGTTTGTCAACGATACGGTGAGGAACGATTTCCACAAGCGGTTCATGAACAAGTTCATCAAGTAATATCAGGGTATTATATACGGTAAAAGAGATCAGAGATCAATCAGGAGTATGAGAGGTACATATGCATGAGTTGGATGGGTCCCGCGCTTTCACAACGCCGGGTTCCTATTCTTGAATGCCAGCTTGTTCAGAGCCCTCGTCTCTTTCATACGCGCGCCATCGTCGTCCGTGACGGTGCTGAAGACGGGGGGAGGCATTGCTTGCTCGGGCTCCTCCTCCTCAATTGCTGCCATGGACGACGCACGGCGCTCTCTGGCCTTCAAGACGAGTGCTTGCAGGGACTTTTTGCTGTGCACGGATCCAATAGTGGACTGGCTCATCACGCTGTCCGCGATCGACTGATCGTCGGCGGGACCATCTTCGCAATCGTCGTTATCCGGTGGTACGAAGTCGACGATGGGACCCCTCTCAAGCGCCTCAGCTCGTCTGGTGGCCTCTTCGCTCTGTTTGCCATGTGAGGTTGTGGGTGTGGATAGTCAGCAATGCACAGCACGAACGACAAGTGACAAAGTCGCTTGCAACTCACGTCCATACAAGTCTGGAGCTTCTTCTCGTCCTTCCCCTTTTCCTTCTCCAGCTTCTTTATCCTCTCCTTTACCTGCGATACCAATGACCGCAGTTCTAGATCTTGACTGTACTGATCGAAGTCTAGCGAGTCCGCGAAGTCGAGGAGGTCGGCCTCGTCCTCGATCTCGGCCGCCTCCTCGGCTGCCTCACGGTCAGACTCGGACTGGCACCACGCCGGCTTTGACCGTTTGCTGCGGTCAGTGGAGGATGCGATTGATGAGACTGCGGCCACTGAATGACAGTCTTCATTCTCGACGGTGTCCTCTACTTGAGGAGCGGGGTCGCCTTGGCTCGACTCGGGTTGCTCGTCTGGCAACCTCGCCGCCGCCCGCTTCTTCGCCTCGCGTTCCATGAACAGCCTCTTCCGCTCGAGCTGCCGCTCGCGCTCGGCCTCCTTCCGCTCATCGAGCCGTCGCTTCTCCTCCTGCAATTCCTTCAGCCACTTCGCGTGCTGCAAATCGGGGATTGGGCGTGAGATGGGCATGTACCCAACACTCGTCACGTGTACGTCATTCAATCAACGATACTTCAGGATACTTCGCACCTTGTGCAACACCGAATCATTCTTCGACATACGCTTGAGGACCCTGGACTTCGCGATGGCGACGTTACTTCCCACGGGCCTCTTCACGGTCCCACAAACCAGGGACCGCTTCCTCCTCTGCTGCGCCTTCTCCGTGGGAGGCCACGAAGAGCATATCATCCTCACTCTTCGCTGTCTTTCCTGCGACGCCACATAGTCCACGAACTTCGTCATCCGGGTCCCAATGACGGTGGGCACGACCCTGGGAGGGACTCGGACTCGGCGGCATCGTTCCCTGGAGACGTTGGTGACGAGACAAACAGTCACAAATCGAGACAAACAGTGAAATATGCAGTGAAAGATGTGCTCCTTTGAGCAGAAAAGTGCCAAAACGCGCACACGAGGAGCATTTGAACAACGTTAAAATAATGATAATAACAGCCAACACACGACCGTTAGCGAGCCGTTGGTATTTGTGGAGGATATTCAATAGAGGGAAATGGTACGCCGCATCGGCATTGACCTACTCTCTGACTTGACTCTCTACACAACTCCATCAGTACTTCATCATGGCGAGCAAAACTGGAATATCAAGGCCAATGACTTCGAGGCCAAGGCCAACGACATCTAGGCCGACAACGTCGAGGCCGACTACGTCGAACCCGGCGAACAAGGCAGTATCCGACGAGGAATGGGAGAGGATGAAGGCCATGATCTCGGACCAACTGGATAATGTGACATCCAGCCTCGATGAGTTGCGCGAGAACGGATCGTTGGAAGCAATAGCTCAAGTTATCAAGAGAGGAGATCGCTGCCCAAACGCGCGGCTCCAAGCATGGTATGTCAGTGTACCCGCAATGCATTTTATAAGTCGCACCATGCCCAGAATCCATGCCAACCCTTTCACTTTTGAATTTCAGGTATCACGGAATGCTCGAAGTAGAATACTGCAACCGTCCCTACTCTGTTGCGCAGAAACTTCAATACATGTACAAACAACATGCGGCAAGTGGGCCAGATGATACACCTCAGTCCTTCATATTGGATACCAACCTGACGGTAAGAGCTCAATCATCTGACGAGGCGAAGAGAAGGCCCGGAAGGCCGCAAGAGAGTTCTGAATCAGTGATTGCAAGGCTGGAAGGAAAAAGAAATCTCTCTGTGACGGAAAGGCAAGAGCTCTGGCTAGCGAAGAAGAACATCAAAACAGCCAAGGCACAATCTCTTATTGCAGAGGCAAAAATGAGAGAAAGAGCATCGTCAGCCCCCGATCTAAGCAAGAGCCGCCGAAGTTTTAGCATACTCACAAAGGAGACAAAGTTTGAATCAAAGAGTGCCAGTGTGGGCATCACTGCCAAGAGACGCTCAAGCATCGCTGTCAGAAAGAGGTCGATTGCCACTGTCCACGGGTCAAATGCTAAATCTCTGGGCAATATCACGAATCAAACTATGAATCAAACGGAAGCAAAGACGAGGAAACGACAGAGGAGAGATAGCAAAGTCCCGATTAGTGATCCATTCGGTCGAAGGAAGCGATGATAATACTGCTGTTTCACATTACGACAAACGGTGCGCTTCATTGAGGCTTGGAGCCCAATGAGGCATTAAATAACTATATATCATGGTACATTTGGTATCACCACCCACTGTTCCATGGACAGCGGTACTTTTCTCCTCAGCTAAATCAAATGATGATTCATGTAGGTTGAACGATGGGCCACCTTGGAAACACTGTCGCTGGAGCTTTGCAACTGAAATGGCACAATGGCAGTATGGCACCAATAATTTACACCGAACGAACATAATTATATGGCCGTTACTTTTTAACCAACCTTGCCACAAAGAAGCCATCGGTCGACCGCAGCTCTCCGTCTAAGACTCCAGGTAGTACCCTCAGCCATCCATTGTCGTCAATTGCTCCCTCGAAGCCTGGAACTTCATGCGCAAGTATAGGCAGCGTTTCAACGTTACCTCTGGCAATCAGTTTATGCACCTGATCTTCGCTTTCCTCCTTCAGAATTGAACAGGTTGCATACACCAGGATTCCACCAGCGTCCAAAAGATTGTCAGCACAGTGGTTTGCCAGCAATTCTTGTATCTGTAGCAGCTCTGTCAACTCTGAACTTCTTCTCAGCACATCCGGGCGCTTTCCTCCAGTGCCGGTCGCACTGCAGGGCACATCGACAAGGATTCCGTGTGGTTTTTCATCTTCGCTCGAGGGTGTCCAATTCTGTCCCTCTGTAACCTCCACCTCGCACATGTCTGCAAAACCGAGCCTATCCAAATTCTCTCTCAATCGCCGGCTACGCCGTGGACTAGCTTCGATTGCAGTCACGTGCCCAAATCCCGCCGAGAGTAGCTGCGACGTTTTTCCGCCTGGGGCAGCACACATATCAACGACGCGGAGGCCCGTGCGCTCATCTGGTGCGTATTTGTCGTACAGTGCCTTAGTCAATACCAAGGCGGGCAAAGTAGAAGATGCATCTTGCACCCACCACGTTCCATCCTCGTACTCTGGCCAGCTCTTCAGATCTCCCCTTAAAGAAGAGCATACTCGTATCGTCCCATCAGGCAAGAGGATCGATTCTTCTCCCAAGGTCGATGCCAGCTGTTGTAACTTGCTACTGTGCTCTTCTACACCGCATGCGGCACCCATGGTGTATTTTGTACTCAAGTCAATGCGTGTCTTCACGGAGCTCTCATCCGGAGGCATGAATTCGGAACATATGGCATTCGTCGTTTCCTCTCCCCAATCGCGTCGCCATCTCTTCACCAGCCACGGTGCAATATTATCTTGCGGAGAAGTTTCATCATCGAGCAGTTTCTTCCACAGGGGATCCTCCGCATCCTCCGGCCCATCTTTCGGTGGCCGGGCCAAGTTTCGCAGTACCCCGTTCACGAACTTAATTTGAGGCTCGGGAATGTTGTCAGGGTACATCCGCAACACCTGCACGGTCTCCTTCGCGGCGGCGAAGGGAGGCGTGCCCAGGAACACAAGTTGGGCCACTCCGGCGCGCAACGTGGCCTGAATCAAATGAGAATTCTTCCCCTTCGGAGGGTACTTCTTCACGCAGCACTTCAATATGCCGTCGATCTGACCCGTCCTGCGTTCGACGGTGGCCTGTATCAGACGCGCGAAGGCCCGATCCCGCGCTTCGAGCGACTCGTAGGCCGGATCGGCCTCGAGCTGCCGCGTGGCGAAGGATCCCGCGCTCACCTGGGCTCCCGCTCCGGCGGAGGAGCACGATTTGTACAGGGAGGCGGCCGCGTCGGCGAGTGCCGATATCGCGACGTATCGTGCTGTGGGATTCTGGACCTTCCTCTTCGACGACGGTTTGCGTTTCTTTGTTGGCTTACTTGCAGCTGACGGCTTGCTACTCGTCGACGAATTGAGACGCGGTAAGTGCCGCGATGGAAGCGAGGCTCTCCGCGACGAGCACAGCGATATCTCGACGTTGAACGCGTCGGCGGGCGACGTCCCCGCCGCCAGCGCCGCGATCGCCAGCAGAGACAGCATGGTGGAGGTGAGCCGCCGCGGGGAGAGGAGATCTTGTATCCCGCCCCGAGGTCGGTGCCCGCCGGTGCCGCCGCGAGAATGAATGACGGGCCGGCGGACGCAAGCAGGCGGGCAAAGCGAGGGACCGAAAATCGATTGTCGGGTGATGGGTGGTGGCGGGAAAGTATGACGCCTGACTACTCGTGACTCATGGCTTTTTGGCCCGTGACTCACATCACCTCCAACCTCCAAAATCCTCCGGCCGGCCGCCATCTGGCCGCATCATTCTCAGTAGTGGCAACCTCGCACGGAGGAAGATGTCTCCATCGCCCCGGCCACGCGCGTCGCGATGGCTTGCGATCGCCCTCCTGGGCTCGAACGCGACGACGACCGCGCTCTTCGTGCCCGCCGCCAACGCCTTCGGATTCAGGCGGTGCAGATCCGCTGGCCCCTCCGGACGCTGGGAGTCAGACACCGCTAGACTTGCCCCGGCATCGCCGAAGTCGAGACGCGTCGGTGGCCTCATCATCCTTTCGTCGTCGCCGTCTTCTGAGTTTGGTGCGATCGCCGCTTCGAGCTCGGAAGCTAGGCTGAATCCGGAGTTGATCGAAGCCGCCCTCGAACCACTGCCTTGGGAAACCGAAGATGCCGTAGCAGATGACATAGGGAGCGGGGAGCAATGGTACGACACGAGACAAATTCTTACGAGGCTGTGGGTCCTGCCGAGGGACATGTCCAACGGATCCTGGGAGGCGTACGCAGAGGCCGCGAACCGGGGCGAGGACAGGATGCTGTCGAGCGCGCCCCAGTTGCTGCGCCTGGGGCCGGAGGAGGTGGAGGCATCGGCGAAGACGGTGCTGAAGGAACTGAGGTTGCCCCCGGCGCTGCTGCGAAAGGAACCTTCGCTACTGACGATGCCTCCCGACAGGCTCAGGGGCGGATTCGACGTCTTACTCTTGGAGGAGGCGAAGAAGGTGAACCGAAAGCCTGACGAGGACGAAGTGGCCGATTTCACCAGAGAAGCATGCAAGGACACACCTGGTTTGTTGCTCGAGGCCGCGACAAAGTGGGAAAGCAGTCAATGAGCGTTGCACGGAAGTGTGTCAATGATGATTCTGGAACAACAGCCAGAATATTTCAAGCAAAGCATGTTGAGAAAGAACCTTTCCTTGATGAGAGCAGAACTCTACTATCTACTCGGCATTAGAAATTTCTGATGGGAACGAATACAGTGCTGATGTTTGTGGTCTATCTTCTCGGATGGATCCTAACGGCTCTACCTCAGGAAAAAGAATACCGTCATAATTCAACCACACCAATAGACAATAGAGCAAACACAAAGTTACAACTTGCATTCATCTACTTTCTCCGATTGACAAATTGTATTCTAAGTGCAGTCGTATCCTACAATAAGTTTATCATCTCCTGCACTAATAATATGGGGTGAGATCCAGCTCCAATATCCCTTCCCTGATCAATCTCCTCAGCAGCGCATTCTTCCCATCCGTACTGTAGCCCTTCAACCCACGATATCTCGCCATCTCCTTCAACTCCTCCAGCTTGTACATCCCGCTCACGTTCTCCACAGCCGTCCAAAGCGCCACCTCCCTCCTCAATTCCTCATTCTCCGTCTCCAGCTCCATCACCGTCCGGGACAGCTCCGTCTGCGCATTTCGCAATTCCTCTAATGTCGCCGTCGTGCTCTCGTAATCGACCATGGCTCGCGCCGCTGCTTTTAGCCTCGGCGCGCTCGCTTGGGCCGACCGGAGCGCCGTCCGGCCCACGATGCGGGATACCGCTCCGCCCACCTCGGCGCCATCTCCCGCGGAGGCCTGTGAGGCCGGATCGCCCAGCGCGACGATGTATGCGATGGTGCCCAGGAGCGCCGCTCCGGTGAACCCTATGGAGGAGGGGAAGGGCAGTATGGGCGGGAGAAGGCTGTGAATTACGGGGACGATGATCGGGGAGAGGAGAGTCGTCGTGACGCCAGATGCTATTGCGATTTGCTGCGCGTCCCACGAGCTGTTGCCATCGCCTCCTACGACCGTTGGGGTGTCTTCCCTACCACTTCGTACCGAATCGTCGGCTGGAGAGCTCAGAGCAAGATCTCTGAGGCTGTTTCCTCCTCTGTCGTCAAATCCATTGTAGTTCTGCACACCATTCAAGTTTGTCTGGCTGGATTCGACGCGGCCCTCCTCTTTTATCATGGAGGATATCGCCCTTGATACGGTGCTTCTGTCCATGGAGGCGCGCGCCGACGCCATGACCTCGTCTTCAATCTCGCGAGTGATGAGCGATCGTCCATCATAACTTTGTTGAGATCGTTTCTGGCTATCCCCGTTCGCGCTGCTCCCTCCAAAGAATTTTGCGCCGGCGGCCCCTTCCCACCATCGGCCGTCATCACCCGCGCGCAGTGCTGTGACGGTCGCACTTCCTCGGGAGATCGGCGTTCGACAGCACGGCGCCAGCGCATGGGCGCCGCTGACACAGATCGAAAGCGCCAGGAGCGAGAGCATCGCGGTCGTCGACACGATGGTGCGGTCGCCGCGACGACGGCGAGGGGGCGTTGTCGTCATGTCCGTCTCCGGTCTCCGTTCTCCGTTCTCCGTTCTCCGTTCTCTGTCGTCCGTCGGCGGTGGCAAAGATATGTACCTACCCGCATTACACCCGAAGTATACCCATAATTCATCATACATATCATTGCGTACAATAGGTAGGTATTGTACCATACCCACACCCACACCACACCCGCCGCCCGCCGCCGCGCCCGCCGCCGCCGCGTCCTTCAAAAACAGCAACAGCCGGCGACTGCGGCAACAACAACATCATCGGCGCCGCCCCGCCCCCCCCATCGGCCTCGCTCTCCATCCTGGACATCAATAGCTTCTTCGACACCCACCCCGCTGAGGAGAGCACCGCAATCATGTCGAACCCTATCACAACATGGATCAAGAATAGTATGGAAACGTACAAGGACAGGGAGGAATGGATGGAGGAGCGCGTTTCCGAGTAAGTTAATTTCTTGTGCAAGTTCTGCGACGAGTGGACGGCGTTTTGCTCGACCCCGACCCGCCGACAACGCGCTTGGAGGGTATATTTTTCGGGAGATTTGGGGTTTGATAATGGTTCGATATCGTCGCGAAGGAAGATTCGGCTTCTAGCGAGAGGACAGCCGTGATGTCACCCCGTGTCTGCGTCGGTGATTCGATAATAATTTACTCCTCCGAAATTATCTTTATGAAGCGGAGAGTGAATGGAGAAGATGAGTTCAATGCAGAGTGCCTGAATATTTTTGCAGCCATTTCGCCGTCAGAGGCACCGCGGCACCTGTATTGGGATGCCGTGAATATTGATGGGCATGAGTTCTCCATCAGTTCTTTGACTGCTGCTTGGGATGCGAGGTGAATCCGTTGCGATTGATCAATCGTCTTACACCTTCACCTTTACCCACGCCCCGAACAGGAACTCCATCAACGCCCAGAAATATTCCGACGAGCGCCACGCGCCGACCAGGTCCTACAACATGTGGCAGTACGAGACGCGGATGAAGCCCAACTTCCATCCCGCCGCTGCCGTATCTGGCTATGCCGGGAAGGAGGCGGGCCACGCGGGATCGTACGCGGCTATGAGGTATTATCAGGGGGAGTATGCCAAGAGGCGAGATGAAATCTTGACTGATATTGCCAAGAATGGTTAATTAGGAGGTCTTGTTGACAATCAACATGTGGGAAACTTGGACTTCTGGGAGGGGGGGTGAAGGGGTAGGAGGGTGAACAAAACCCATGTGGAGAGGGTATTATTAGAAACTAACAGAGGGGAGACATGGGTGGAGTTGGCTGCAATTTGGAAAAGGATTGCTGAGATTGGTGGTGAGTTGATGGCTCCTTTGGTGGAGGGAGGTTAGTACAAGTCAATTTGTGGAAACATTGGGCAGGAAGATCACTGTATAGATTAGATGGATAATGCAGGAGTAGAATAAAACGATCAATGGCTATCGAGTCACTTGGGACATGTTGAAGTATTCAGCTCGAACGCGGGCACTGTTCGGGATAAGGATCGCACGGCCTAATCAGCATAGCCATTCCATCGTTTGGGCCGGCTCTCTGACTTTCACCTACCCGCTCATGCGGCAGAGCACAATCCCAGAGCACAAATCTCTGCCATAGCATCTCCTATGGCATCACACCATACTTGGTGCTATCTTCCATCTTCACCAAATAGAAAGAACAACTTTTCATCATCTTTCATGTCCTATTCGTGTCGCCCTCATTTGGATCCGTTCTCTGCCTTCCCCCAGTTCATGGGACAGAGGACGCTCCCTGCTTTGTCATCACTGGCGTCCTGTCCTCCACTGCCGTAGACCTTGAACACATTCGAACCCATCTGCATCAACCCGATCGTCACAGATACACCCAGAGCTGCGAACACAGCCAGTTCTGATTTGTCCATTTTGTTTGGAGGTTTGATCAATCTGTGCGGAAGTCGAGGCGGCATTTTGTCGTATTTTCCGCAATACTCATACACCCAAATTCGCCGTGCCTGTTACAATATCGTCAGTATTAGCTGCCGGTTGATTGTAGATGATGGTATCTCGCCTCAGATAGGTTCACCCCGCAAAAGGCCGCGCAAGAGAGGCCAATTGAATCTTTACGCTCTGCTATCTGCGCCACCGCAGTGTTTCATCTGCCGACGCGTAGACCTCAGTTCCAGCCAGATTGTAGATAAATAATGATCGAGCGAGGACGTCCAGGTCCGGCCGACGTGGGCCGACGATCCTCTCTCGTTGAGCCGTTTTCTTCTTGCCGCTGACGAAGTGGGGGGCGGGTCGGGGGCGGGGGTCAGGTAGGTGTGGATTGTGGATCTACGTATCTTTGTACGAAGGACTAAATACAAATTATGGCGGTAGAATATCTCCTGCTTCCATCCACCTTCCACCGTGCTTCCACTTCCACCTTCCACCGCGCAGAGATCTCGCGATCAACTGAAAATGACCGTTCAGTACGTACCGGTCGGGCGAAAATGGCCGTTTGCGATCGATCGCGATCTCCTATTACTTGTTTTAATTCCTACGTTAATTTATACTGACGTAATAGATCGCGCGTGTAGTTGCCGAAATCGAAGAGTCCATCACCATGATGAAAACTCTAGTAATAGCAAAATCCGTCGGAAACATGCTCCTAGCGGCTGACAACTATGGTCAAAACGTTATCTCATTACATCGATGGATAGGTCTTGCAAAGACCTATCCACCGATATAATGAGATGTCGTTTTGCACCCTATCCTGCAGTGTTATGATGGAAGAACTGCATTGATAGTGCTTCATCTAGCCTGCTTTCCTCCCTTGTGGTCTCTTGAGCGCCTCCATACCCCATTCAACACACCTTCCCTCCATTTACTACCATTGATGTGTGTACATACCTTTCCCAGGAGAGCCTCCAGTCAGGCTGGTGAAGTCTCATTGAGGGTGATAGGCAAGATGAAGCTGGGAAGTAGAGTGATTGTTGTCCACCCTTTCTTACTAGCTACATAGCAAACTAACCACCGTAACTGCCACAAACCAAAGCACCCCATATGGGGATAGAAGCATTCAAAGACGAGGTTGTCATGTTTGTAATGGATAGGCACACCATTGTCATGACAGCATTTGCCATCGTTGACTTGATAGAAATGGCGGATATCTCTTGATAAACAATATGGCCGCCCGCCTCCCACGGAAACCGGCTACGTACAACATTTCCCGTAGAAACCATTCAAATTTTATTTGAATTGTTTGAACTGCCGTTAGCATCCGTTAGGTACCCGTTAAAGAAAAACGGGGCTGGCCGGCGTACAATACTGATTCCTAAATATGATTAGATTTCCCCGCTCGCCATCGTTTTTCGATCGGCAATGGCACATCGGCCTT
>JALLBE010000396.1:0-18485 GCA_036939795.1 Thalassiosira mediterranea
CATCAAACAACTTCATTCGACATCGCACAACCCTGCACAGGCAAAGCACAAAGCACAGACAACAGCAGACAACCAAAGGAATCACCCAAGGAATGCAACAACAAGGAAACAACAGCGAAGGAAGCAGCTAACGACTTCCTCAAAATGCTCACAAATTCCACAACCAAAACTCGACTTTGAATTTCGTGTCTCTCGAGAATCGCGATTTTGGAGTTTGGAGTCATCGCTCTCGACGACGACGACGACGACGCGCGACGCGACGGTCGGTGAGAGACACAACTTGTGAGAGTCGACTGGCTGACCTTGGAGTCGACGACGCACAAGGCCGACAAACCGGAGGGACTCTCTCGGCATGGCAAGTCGGAAAGTGAGAACCAACCTGAACCAACCGCCAACCGCCCATTCAACTCGAAGTCTTGGGTAAGATAAGGTGGTCGAAGTCTTGGGTAGCGAGAGGAGTCGACGCCCGCCACGGACGGCAACGACAACTTGGGACCCATCTTTCAACAATATCATAAAACTTCACCACGTGACCACCAAGCTTTCTCTCTAGAGAGGCGTGACATCGAGCTGAGAGCGAGAGCATCTCTCTCTCTACCATCGCCAGCTCTAGAGCCATGATGAGCGGCCCCGGAGGGGGGGGAGGTCCCAATAATTTGCCCCTCCCCGTGATCATGCAGCAGGTCGCCGCCGTAGCAGCAGTGGCGGCCGCATCCGGCGCGCCCACGGCAGGTGCAGCAGCCGCCGCCTCCTCCTCCTCCTCATCATCCACGCCCGGGTTCGAACTCGAGGATGCACTCTTCTCCACCGCCCCCGTGGGATTGCACTGCGTCGATTCCGACGGGGTGGTGCTGTGGGCGAATCCGACCGAGCTGGGGTTCTTGGGATACGCCGCCCCGCAGCATCGGCACGAGTACGTGGGACGACACGTTTCCAACTTCGTTTACAGCGAGAAGGCCGCTAGCAGGGATCGATTGAGCATCGGCGATTTGGGGGGTGGTCATCACCACCACGGGGATGATAATCGGGGGAGCGATGGCGGGGGCGATGGCAGTGGGGGGGTGAACGCCTCCTCCTCCTCCTCTGGGGGGCAGGGCGGCGGCGGCGCCGGCTCCTCTAGCCCGGGAGGCGGCGGCAACGGCGGAGCGGGAGGCGGCTCATCGGGCGTGAACCTCATGACGGCGGACGATCGCACGCTCTACAAGGAGGTCTTGCGACGCGTGACGGGGGGCAATCCCGTCTCCGAGATCCCCGTGCGATTCGTCACGCGGACGGGAGCCATCGTGCACCTATTGTTGGATTGCGACGGCACCGCCATACCCCTTCGAACCCCCCCTCCCCCCAACGGGGGCGCCAATGGCGGAGGTGCGCCCGCGCAGCAACAGCAACAGCAGCAGCAGCGTCGCTACTACCGCTTCTTCACCCGGGACGACACCGCCCGCCGCATCCAGGAGATGCGCTCCAACGTTTTATTTCAGGAGACGAACCGCTCCCTGCAAATGCTCGACAACTTCATGAACAGGAGCATGCAGCAGATGCGAGCCCCCCTCACCCTCATGGAACGCGCTTGCAATCTGGTGACGGAAAATATAGAGGATATAGACGAGGTCATCAGGAGGAACGCGGCCGCGAGCGCGATGCAGGCCCAGATGGCGCAGTTGCAGCAGCAACAACAGCAGCAGCAACAGGCCCAACAACAACAAGGCGTCAATGGAGGAGGGGGAGATGCGGACCTGCCCCCGAGCCAGGGGGGAGGGTTCGCGCTCCGCCGCTCGTCCGGGTCGAGGAACAACCTGGGCATGGGCATGGCGATGCAGCGGAGCGGATCGCGGAACGACCTCCTGGCCGGATTGATCAACACCGACTTCCTCCTCCCCGGGGCCGTCGGCGTGGGGGTGGAGGATGCGGGCGTGGTGGACCCTAGCAAGGCCGGCGTCGGCGTCGCCGTTCCGGCCACTCCCGGCGGGGCCGCCGCGGAGTTCGGCCCGGCACCCCCCAGCGTCGCCCTCTCGGCCACCCTGGAGGCACGCTCGGTCGTAGGCCTCGCGTCCACCCTCACCCGCGACGCCCTCGCCCTCGTCGACGACATCACCGACCTCTGCCGGTTCGACCAGGGACGGGTCCTCCTCATCGAGAAGGAGGCCGTCAAGGTCCGAGACATTTGCCTGGAGGCGTTGACGAAGGTCCCCATGCCGGTGGGGAGCGGGGGGATGGTGGACGTCGTCCTCGATATCAGGGAGGGCGCGCCGGGACGGACCATGACCGATCGATCGGTCTTGCAACGTAGCCTCGCGCTGCTCATGAACTTCGCGGTAGATGCCGCAGCGAACGCCGCGTCGAACATGGCGGGCGCCAACCGGGGCAAGGTGATACTGAGCGTGAGCGATCCGGCCGTGGGAAATCCGCACTGCAAGAGCGCGTGCAAGATATCGGTGTTCTACACGAACCCTCCTGACGAGAATGCCAACAACGCGGGCGCGCCCCCAGGCGTCATGGGTTCCGGCGGGGACGGCCCGGGGGCCCCTGCCCCGGCGGCCTTCGCGTCGGCCTACACCGCCGCCGGCGACGGCGATCACCAGCAGAACGCCTTCGGCCTCGACGGCCTCGGCGGCGGGGGGAACGACGCCGGGCACGGCCTCGGCGGGGCCGTGCGCCACGGCTCCTTCAACAGGGGCTCCGGGTCCTACGGCAAGCTCCCCTCCATCTTCGGCGAGTGCTACAGCAAGCCTCCCCCCGCGAACGAGTCGTACGAGGCGCACGAGGCCATGCAAAATTATCAGATGAGCGCCCAGATGGGTGGGTCGATGATGAGGAGGATACGATTGAGGGAGACGATACAGTCGGGAATGACTAGCTGCCGACGGGACAAGCTGGGGTTGGGATTGAGCCTGCTGTATCACCTCGTGGGGGCGCAGGGGAGCGACCTGAGGTACGAGATCGTCGGAGGGGGGACAACGAATACACAGCCGCAGCAGCAGCAGGGCGGCAGGGGGGCGGCGGCGCCTTCCATGACCAAATTCTGGTTCCTCCTGCCCATGAGCCTGGACTTCCCCGATCGATTGCCGGCGGAGCACATCGTCAAGGACGAGGGGCAGAGCCAGGCGCAGAGGCGGCCTTCGTTCCTTGACGCGCTGTCGAGGCCGCAGCAGTTGCCGACGCAGCAGCAGCAACAACAACAACAACAACAACAGCAGCAGCAGCAGCAGCAGCAGCAGCCTCAGCAGCAGATTCCTCTGGGTGTTGTGCCGAACGTGCAGCAGCAACAGCAGCAGCAGCAGCCGCGACAGAAGCGTCCCAGGCCGTCCGCGTCGCAGTCGGTCATGGGGGATCAGCTGAACGCCCTCCTCGGCGCCATGGGGGCGGGATCCTCCCTCATCAACCACCCCGAGGCGGCGGCGTCGTCCGCCCCCCTCGCCGCCGCCTCGGCTTCCTCCGTGGAGAGGAACGGAGCGCCGGCGGAGGCTGCGGCGGCGGCGGCCCAGCCGGCGGCCGTAGCGAGGCAGTACCCCGGCGTCGCCCCGGGAGCGCGACCGCTGGTCCTCGTCGTGGAGGACACGGACGTCTCGGCCTCCCTCCTTTGCATGCACCTCCGTAAATTGAACTGCACGTCGCACCGCGCCGAGAACGGCGAGGTTGCCATCGAGATGCTGAGGTCGGCGCCGGCTCCCAATATGTACAGCCTTATACTAATGGACTTGAGGATGCCGGTAATGGACGGCTTCGAGGCGACGAGGATCATCAAGGGGAGCAACGCTAGCAACATACCAGTCGTGGCGCTTACGGGGGAGACGGACGAGGAGAATCGGCAGAGGTGCGTGGAGATCGGGTTCGACGATTACAAGACCAAGCCCCTGAAGCGGCCGCAGCTGAAGGAGCTGCTCAGCAAGCTCGTCCCTGGGTACACGCCAGTTGATTAACTTGGCATCTTCTGTACACATAACATTATTTATTTACATAGCGACTTCCAAAATTTGGCGCAATACAACTAACCGATCACAATATCTCATATAGTCCAGCCCAGTTCGCCTCTTTCATTGCTGGGACTCTAAATTTCACCTAACTCAGTGTTCCTACCTTTCCCCTTTTTCCATGGCATCAGTTTCTTCACGGACAGCTTCTTACTAATCAGGCTACGACGCCCTTTCTTCCCTCCACGAGGCTTCGTCACAGTGGGCTCGACAACCTCTTCTGCTTCGATATGTGCATTGGAAACAAACTCTGAACTCGATACCTCAATGCTCTGCATGCTCGAGTCTATCGTGACTTCCCTGCCTGGTGAGATCTTCAGGGGAGCATCGACGCTACTTGCCGTGTTGTATTCATCGGGATCGTACTCAAGGATCTCCGCAATTCCAGACTCATCGTCTTCCGCGTCATGATCCGAGGACTCGAACTCGCTGAAACGGAAGTACTCTTTGACCCCAGACGAGTGAACTGCCACACCTGACCAATGGGAGGGCGAGATTGTACGGTTCATACCCGTGTCCATACCCACGAGTGGCACACTCCGGTTCAAATATCCCTTAGACGGTGTTGGGGTGCGGTCCTCGTTTTCCCTGACCAAGGGCTCCTCCTGAGGAATGGGGGTACGCTCACCATACTCTTCACCTTTCGGAACGCTGTTCGTTGACTTCTCGCTGATTTCCATTTGGGTGCTAGACGCAGAATAATGTAGGCTTGACGAAGCCTCTGTCACACTTTCTCCCGCAGCCTTCTGCCCGAGCGGCGACTCCTCTCTGGACGCGCCTGGCACCTCGATCTCGCTTGGAGGGTTGAAAGGAGACACCTCAGGGGTGACTTCTATCTCAGCGGTGGTATCCACCTGTAGTTGCACGCCTGAACCTACTTTCCTGTCACGGTCAACCTCTGCCCCACTCGACGATTTCTCCACATCGTCGGAGGGGCTCTCAGTATTCGTTGTTGAGCCATCCTGGCTCTCGAGCTCTGCTTCATCTTGGTCCTGATCTTCATCTGTTTCAATCAGCTCTCTAGCCGCCAGGATAGCTGGTGTCTCAGCACTAGGAGAGGGGTTCATGGTAGTTCCATTCTGCTGTTGGAGGCTATTTTGCTCCATAATGGCATCGTGCACGCTACGCTCAACTGCAGATCGCAATTCAACGTTCAAGTATTCTACAAACGCTTCCTTGCTTGTGGCTTGGTTCTCAGCTTGGAATTGAAGTGTACGGGCGGCCTGGACGAGCTCTTCGTTTGATTTGGCGATAATCGAAGCCAACTCATCCAGCCTCAACTCAATATCAGATGGCTTATCACTCATGGGTTCGTCGGTCGGCGCTTCGTTGGTGTTTTTCTCAGACGGGTGAGGCATAAAAACAAGTGCAGCGTCGTTCGCCACCTGGTACGAACTGAGTGTATGTGACGCTTCAGCCAGCTCATTGTCTCTATGGTGCAATGAAAAGGAACCAAAGTCAACGAGATGATGTCCTGCGACGAGAAGCTTGCTCACTAACTTGTTCTTCAAATTCTGGATAGTAATCGAGGCCTCCACATGAATCGGGACGTAAATCCCATGAGTCGACGATACCACGTGCAGGCGAATGCCACGGTTCACTTTCTCGTTCGACGATGATTCGGTAGAAGAAACATCTTCAAGACCGTCTGGGTCCAGCGCCCGGCGTTCTTGCGATGGAAATTTCGAAGGGTCTACGCGACTATTCGATTCGGCGTTTCCCGTCTCGGTCACGCCCGAGCTAGCGCTGCTCATGCTCGACCTGACGAACTTGCGGTGGTAGTACAGTTCGTCGCGGAGTGTGGCCACCTCGACGTCCTGCCTTGATAGGCACTTCGACAGCCTCTCAATCTCTCTCTTCTTCTCGGCGTACTTCTTCGCTAGACCGTTCAGATTGGCGGAAAGCGTGTCCTGTGCGTCCACGAGATACTCGATGATTAGCTGGGCAACTTGGAACAGCCGGACGAAGCAGTCGTCGCTGTACAGCTGCAGATCCTCCTCCGTTACCTCGCAGAACGTAATATTCTCGAGGAGTGAAGAAAGAGTCGCTATATCGACCTCGTCGATGATACGCTCGATGTCCAACTTGGATACGCGAGCCAGATCTAATCTCTCGCCGTGGCGAGCCTGGAATTGGAAGCCTGCATGATAGAGAAGATTCTCCGAGTAGGTTGGCTCGAGTCCCTTCGTCGACGACTTGGACGGGTTCATCGTGCCGTTCACTCGCTTCACTTTCGGTTCATTGTGAGCCGCCGCCGCCGCCGCCGGAGCCGCGCAGTCGCCGTTTCCCTCTTCACCCATCCTATCGCTAGCAATCTCGATCCGATCCATCCAAATCAATCCCCATGCAACGCTGATCCAATCTGCAACGATCGCAACCCGCTCGTCCATTTCCATCACACCCTCGGCGCCGAAAATGTGGCTTGGCGACAGGAGGCGACCGCGGCGCGCGACACGGCCGACACGCCCTTGATTTGACGCCGGCCGGCGGGCGCGCGCCAAAAGAGTTCAAAATCGTGTTTATCCCAGCCAAACTCTGGCGCGATTGAGTCCATAATTGAGTCTCTAGCCACGAGTCATGAGTCACGAGTGGGTTGGTCTCGCGGTCTGTCCATCATCCATCACAGATGCGAACCAGCACCAGCCACCAACCATCCATTCTCCGAAAAGCTCCGATCGAAAGTAAGCCGCCGAAAGCTTGCAAAGAACACACACGCCCACGCCACGCGGGGAGGCGAGGGAGAGGCGAGCGCGAAGCGCGAGGAGCGAGGAGCGAGGAGGCGGGGGGAGTTCCACACCTTCATATCTTCAACGACGTCGTCGAGTCCATCGGTCTGACCCCCCACTCACGCCGAGGAGGCCCACCCGAAGACTTCAGCCGGCCCAAGAATCTTGCCGCTCGAGCCAGTTATCGAATTCGATCAGACAGAGAACGTAACCATGGCTTACACGGACGTGTGCGGCAAAAAGCTCCAGTCGAAGCTGGGGGGCATCCTCAATGAGTCCGCCACCTCGCACTCTCCCGCCCTCCTATCCTCCCAACAATCCTTCGCGAAGCGGCAGCTCGAGAAAATGGGGTGGACGGAGGGCACCGGTCTCGGGAAGAATCGCACCGGGATGAAGGAGCACGTAAAGATAAAGCAGCGTGAGGACGAGATGGGTCTAGGCAGGGAGAAGGAGATGGCTAAGGAGCTCGGGAACGTGTGGTGGAAGGACAGCGTAGGTGGCACTCTGGCCAGGTTACAGCAACAGAAAAAGAAAAAGAAGAAGGATACGAGTGGCGACAAGGACGACAAGAAGAAACGGAAGAAGGACAAGAAGAAGTCCAAAAAGGAATCTGATGGGAATGTGACAGTGAAGACCTACACAGACGAAGAATTGTTTGCTGCCACAGGGGGAGCAAGGTTTGGCATGCGTGCTCAGCGGAGGGCAGAGGGCAAGTGGAAGAGAACTGAGTCGGGAACCGAGCTTGCAGAATTGGAAGAAAAGGCGAGAAAGAACTTAGAATGGAACGGGCGGGGTGACGCTAAGGTTTTGATCGAAGGGAAGGCTGTGGAGAGGAAGAAGAGGAAAATATCCAAGGATGATGAGGATGAAGCCAAAGTGGTATCCCCGTCGATGTCAGATGTGGAAGGCAATGCTGGTGCCGACGACGAGAAGCGGGCGACGAAGAAGAGGCGGAAGATGGAAAAGGAGTCAAAGAAGTCTCACAAGATATCGCCACCGGCCTCAGAAGAGGAAAAAGATGGTACAAATGACGGTGCCTCGGACAAGGAGGCAAGGAAAGAGAAGAAGCGGAATAAGAAGGAAAAAAAATCAAAGAAAAGCAGCAAGAAGAGCCACAGTGAAACATAGTGTAAAAATATATATATCTTAGGATTGCTTAGGATTGAAATGATTGCATTCTAATTTCATAGCTGGAAGGTTTGCCAGAGTGATAACTACCTACCACGAAGCCAACAAAAGGGCACATCAACCGTATCATAATACTATCAACCGAGTCGAGTTGGGAAAAGATAAAAAAATGTGCCTTTTCAAGCTATCAATTCTCATGTGAATGGAACGCTAAAATTACATGTTGATATTGCCCAATCCACCACCAATTGCACAGCTGAGAAGCCTTATTCTTGGACTCCTTGATAAAATGCCATTGGTCATTCCCATAACCTCAGTTTCCCCAGAACCTCAACTCAAACCCGAAGCACAAACATACTCTCAGCAAATGCATTGGAGTAATGTGATCGCAATAAATGCGAACAATATACCCCAACTTTATTCGCGTCATTCATCAAATGAGTGTGCGTTTCAACGCTACGTGCTCATTCGAAAGATGTTGTTGCTATTCAGGCATTCCCGGCCATCATTCCAGAGGGCATTTCAACAGTCGGGCTGGTCTAACGTTGCCAGAAAAGTTCAATGAACAGGTTTCCTGGCCTGTGTGTCAGCCCAACCGAAAGTTGAAGTGCCCTAACTATTGATGGCCATTACCGTCCTCACCCGCCCCCTGCGGCCCTCGCTGTTCCTAACCGAGAGACGCCACGGATGTTCGACCCTCCGCCGCCACCCCCTCCACGACGCACGCCCTGGCGCTCCGCGTAGGTCGTGCGTCGCTGTCCCTGTGTCGATATTAATAAATGCATTTTTATTGAGGACATGTCACGATGAGCGTCGGCCCAATGAAGAGGCTCATCACAAAAGATCTCAACATATTTCCCAATGATAAAACTCACCCTCTCTGCTTCTAGCGCCGAGGGACTCGCCGTCAGCGTCCGGAAAAAAAGGCCCACGAAGCTGAATATTCCCGCGACGAAGTCTCGAATCATCGACAGGCCAAACTTCCGTTTCCTCGTGTCCGACACCGTTCCCTCCGAGCTGATGTACACCATGATGCTATTCTCCACCTTCAGCCTTTGGTTCACTCAATTAATACTAGAGCCGGTAGCACCGCCGCCGCTGTTCGGTTCTCTTCTTTTCTTTCGTCAACGCTCGACTTTGGACTTCACTTGTTCCACCTCCAAAATTGTGAGACTCGCGTGGAGTGTCAGGAGTCGGGAGAGGGGGGGGGCGGGTAAAATTGCCCTCTCTTTCTGCCCGTAGCCCCCGTAGCGTCTCTTGGTCTTACGTCGAGTCGTGTGATGAGAGGAGAGAGAGAATTGATGTTACTAACATAGATAATGACTTTCCCCCCTAATTGTTTGTGGTTCGCATTTTGTGGTTGACACGAGAAGCTCTTGAAAACGACTTCATGCCGACCTTCACCGATTCGGCCGCTCCGCTAAAACTGCTCCGCTCTCCGCCTCCGCTCTCCGCTCGACGCTCGACGCTCGATGCCCATCACCCCTGCCGGCCTGCCTACCTCTCTAGAGAGGTATGGTACCATACCTCACCTGACCTCACCCTCCGAGGGGCGATCCATAGAGCCTACAAAGCAATCCCCAGGTGTGGCGACCGCCTCCAGAAAAGGCTTGATTTCGGCTTGACTGACGCTCTAGCGGCCGTCGGTATTGTAGAAGCCCATGGTTTCTTTGCCGGTGTGATAAACGCCAATTCATATTTATCTATTGACACCAGCAAGTCATGGCTATCGAAAGCGAGTTGTCGAGTGATACAGTTGCGAAGTCGAAGAAGTGGAAGGCAACATTTGATAAGAACACGGGGAGGACCTATTACTACCATCGGGAAACCAGGGAATCTCGATGGGACAAGCCTGAGGGCTTTGAGGATGATCAGGAAAAGAGGCAAGCCGATGAGGCCGATTCGAATGCTCTCTTGTTTGGAGAGTTTACCAAAATAGACGACGACGAGACTGTGACCGATGTCAAAAACCAAACCGCCTTGTTCCAATACATGCAGCAAAAGCGGTGGTCAGATGCATTGAAGCGCGTCCGGGGCCATCCAGAAGAGGCAAAGATCTGGGTGAGCAGCGGAATATTCTCCCCATCGACATCAACATGGAAAGCCCTTCCCCTTCATGCTTCAATTATTCTGGGAGCGCCAGTGGGTCTGATCTGCGAGCTGTTGGATTCATATCCGGAAGCTGTGAAGAAGAAGGACGGCAATGGGTCACTGCCAATCCATCATTCAGCTCGTGCCTTCGGCACCTACAGAACATCAGAAGAGGTCTTTGAAATCCTCCTGAGAGCCTATGGAGATTCGAGATACATAAACGATGGGGATGGTAGAACTCCTGTCGCCTTGATGCACCGTGCTCGAAAATCAAATGACCCAAAGGCTATGCAACGGCAGCAAAGAATGTCAGAGATTTTATCAAGGGTACAAGAGGACTCCAAAGAGGACCTGAGCATTGACAGCAAAAAAGAAATTCCCATTCCCAAAGATATTATCGTACCTTCCGCGAGTACGGCATCAACTATGACCATGAAAGGCTTGGCCACTCCATGCGTGTCCCAGGAGGAATCAACTCGTGGTTCAAATTCACACAAAGTGGCAAGAAATAAATACGCGTCTGATGCACCATCAAGGTCAACAAAAGAGTCAATACGGGAGCAGGTATCGAAGATGGCCCCATCTATGCCTACTACTATTGCCAGCGAGCCGACGAAACCTATACCTGATTCCCTCGCGTATCCAAAGACCAGCCAGGGCAGTATTTCGGACTTGTACCATTCAACTGGCAGCAGCAAATCTATATCACAGAAAGGTCTGGCCATGAAACGAAAAAGTGTCACCCAATCAACCACACACAGTGTCTCTTTTGACAACGAATCACTGGATTATGATGTCATTGAAAAGCTTCCATCTGAGCTGTTTCATGCAGAAACATCATCATCAACTGGCAGACAACAATCCACAGAGCCAATAGGCACACATTCCTCATCAATCTCCGAGAAGCCCAAAGCCAGAACATACTTCAAATCCAAGTTCTCCATTTTCAAGCTCAAGTCAGAGCTGCTTTCCTTGGTCAAGATGAAGTCAGCTGATTCAGAAGATCGTGATATTTTACAAACGAAGTCTGAAGATGGCGCTTGCCTGCAGAGAAAGGAGGAAGAGAACTCCAATGATGATATCCCTGCATCCAGTAGCTTCCCGTTCGACACCACTCAAGCTAAGCCAATCCCTGATCCACTGTCAAAGCTTGTGAGCGATATGGCAAATCACAGCAAATTTGATGACACGCCGACGTCAGTTCAATCCAAGGGGGAGTTGAAATCTGTCTCAAAGGAAGAGACAAGCAACACAGACAATGGTGAACCTGTGACAGCACTGCGAACCAGCACCCCATCCGTAACTGCACTGGAAAGTTGGCAAAGAGTGAGCCTCAGTGATCACTCAGCTGTGGGCGATGGCGAGGACCTTCCGGTTCTCTTCCTGTACCTGTACAAAAAGGACTGGGCCAGTGCGTTGCGACGCCTTGGCGAGGATCCCATGGAGAGCAGCGTGTGGATATCACGCAAGGTTAGAGGATACCTGTTGTGGAAGCTGCTGCCACTCCATGCGGCGATCGTGCTAGGCGCGCCCTCCTATCTCATCCTCGAGCTTCTGAGCGCGTTCCCACGGGCGGCAAAGTGCAGGGACATGAATGGGTCACTGCCCGTGCACCTGGCTGCGGCGCGCGTCGATGTCGATCCATCTGGAGAGCGGACACTCAATCACTTGGCTCGGGCCTTCCCTGACTCGCTGGGTGTGGAGGATGGCAGGGGTCACACTGCCATAGAAATTGCAAGGAAGCATGGCAAACCCATCGACTTGTCGTTATTTTCTCTGTTGCCAGAGGAAGACTTCATGCTTGGCTACGTGGATAACAAGCCATCTGATTTATCGTCTAGACAAGGGACGTTCATAATAACTTCTGACAGCACTTTGCAGTCGGATTCCCTGGTGAACAGCTTGAACGTGAGCCTCGATAAGAGTATACCATGGGATTGAGAAGTCACTATCCGGGTAGGCAATATGCAATTAGGTATGGAAGATAACTTCTATAGCTGGTAAATTTGTTACTTCCACATTTCCATGTTATACCATACTGTGAATCCCTCCGCGCGAGACCAACTTCCAGCTGCTCCCCACCTATCAGTTGCTTCTATCAGTTGCTTCAGATAAGTGATCATATCCTCTCTGTATGTAGTTGATGGCCTCGATATTCAATTGACTGCCTATCCTGACTGCCCATCCTTTGCCTGCACATGATTGGTTGTCGATGATTGGTCGCCTACACTTAATTGACTATACACCCCTGAATCCCACGAGGTCAGTGCTTTCTTGATATTATCTTGCCCTAACCATCACCATCACTGTAATCCTAATATAATCCCTCCGCGCGAGACCAACTTCCAGCTTCTCCCCACCTATCAGTTGCTTCTATCAGTTGCTTCAGATAAGTGATCATATCCTCTCTGTATGTAGTTGATGGCCTCGATATTCAATTGACTGCCTATCCTGACTGCCCATCCTTTGCCTGCACATGATTGGTTGTCGATGATTGGTCGCCTACACTTAATTGACTATACACCCCTGAATCCCACGAGGTCAGTGCTTTCTTGATATTATCTTGCCCTAACCATCACCATCACTGTAATCCTAATATATTAGCGGACTGTACAACATGGAGCCGTGGCCGCACTTCATGTAGCGACTGGCAACGGGGCCGACTGGTCGCCTCTAGTCTCAACCGAGCGATCTCTGACAGGAAAATCATCGCCAGCATCGACGCAGACATCGATGTTCCGATCGTCGATCCCCTTAAGATCCATAGCACACATCTTGAGCCGATCCATGAACTCCCTCACCCTGCCCCGTATCTCTCTACTCACGCGAAGGTACGCGCCGTCTCCCTCTCCGGACTTCGCCGCCGACGTGGGCGGTTCTATGTCCCATTCCAACGTCTCCTTACTCAGATCAGAAATCTGACGTTTCATGGAGTCAGGACAGGAGCAGAGTACCACGAGGTTGTCAACCACTCGCGAGTCGATTTCGTCCGAGGACGATCTTCCATCGTCGTCCCTCGCCACCACCCCGGCGTGCGCCATGCTCATCTCCTTCGATACTCTTTCCAGCACGCTATACAACGTGCTAAATGATAACAGTCTCCTCCAGCCATTCGCACGTCCTTTTCGACGGTCCAAAACCTTGGGCAGAATCTCTCGAAACGACTTGGCGCGATATCCCGATATGTCCACCCCGTCCTCCGCCAACGCCCGTACCGCCTTCTCTTTCGGAGCTCGCCGTCTCGCCAACGGAGAGAGGGGACAAATCTCTCCGTCGCACGTGACGCACCCGTTTGCACTGCCCGCCATCGCAGCAACAGTCCCGAAGTCGGCCACTGCGCTCGATCTCGGCGACGAGCCGAGGGGCGGCGGTGTAGCCGCTTCGTGCTTGCCAGGCGCCACAGATGACTCGTCGAGGGCGACAGAGGCCACCATGAGCCCGTCAAGGAAGGATCGTAGGCGATCACGTCGTTCGCTCTCGCCGACGACCTCCATATCGCCGCCGCCGTCGAGGCCGTCAAGGCCCCGTCTCTCCGAGTCGATCCATTCGCGGGCCCACGCCTCGGCCATCTGGCTCCGGCAGCTGTTGCTCTTGCAGGCGAAGACTATCGTGGTCGACATGGCTGCATTGACCGCCAGGATGAGCGAGGGGAACGGAGAGTCTGGGGGGGCACGCTGGTGTTCAGGAAAAATGAGCTGAGTTGAGTGTTCTTTCGATATATATGTAGATGGATCATGTGATGGCATGAGACCAAATCCGCGTAGGAACTAATAAGAAAGAAAGCGGCAACGCGGTATCGGCGAACCCAAAGATCTCTCTTCGGCCGACAACGTGTTCGCCACGCACGTGACGTTCGACGCGAAATCAAAGCGCAAAGCTCAAAGCACTGACATTGTATCGTACCTATGGTATGTATCTCAAGAATGGCATTGGCAAGCTCGTTTCATAAAACCTGATCAGCCGCTGCGTCATTGGACCGTCGAACCATGTGTAGGCCACCCGAGAAGACTAAACCCTCCGCCGCCGCCGCCGCTGGCGGCATCGGCGCCGCTGTTGTGGACGCCGTCCTCGGAGTCATCCTCGCAATCTACGCAGCGGGTTTCCTCTCCTTCCGCGTAGGCGAGATAGTCCCCCTGATCGCGTTCCACGGGCAGCAATGCGGCGCGGCGCTGCTCGGAACCGCCGTCCTCTCAATGTCGCTCAGCCGTCGCGGAAGCTACGTCCTGTACGCTCTGTCGATGATTGCGTTGGTGTACGCGATGGATAGCTTGGCGACCAAGCCCCTCCCGAGCCCGGAGTCCGTGGGAACGAAGACGGTGGTGATCACTGGAGCCAACGCCGGCGTCGGGTACGAGACGTCTCGTCGCCTCGCGGTGGAGTACGGCGCGGAGGTGATCATGGGATGCCGTTCCGAGAACAAATGCAAAGCTGCCGCGGAGGCCATCGAGGAGGAGATCGCCTCGTCGGGATCGAAGGGTACCGTGAAGCCAATGATCTTGGATTTGAGTGACCTGCGATTCGTGGACGCCTTCGCGACGAAGCTCAAAGGACAAAGCATTGACGTGCTGTTCAACAACGCCGGATACGTGCCCGCGAAGGGCCTGGCGGTGAACGAGTACGGCCTCGACCCGTCCTTCACCTCGATGCACCTCGCCCATTTTTACCTGACGGAGCTACTCCTGAAGAACAATGAAGGAATGAGAGTCGTGAACACCGCCTCGGGGACGCACCACCTCTGTGCCATCCCCTTCGCATACGCTCCCGCTTTCGCCACTACCCTTTTCGCTGGCTCGGACGTTCTGCCCCAGAATCCCGGATGCATCGACGACGACTACCTCCAGAAGGGTGTGCGCTCGGAGACCGATGCGGCCGCATACATACAAGCGAAGCTGGCTAACGTGCTTCACGTGGCTGAGATCCCGAGACGTCATCAGGGAACGATGGCTGTGGCGATCGACCTCGGGTGGGTGGGGACGACTATACAGCCCTTCATGCAAGGTAGCCTGAATCCCACCGGATTGGGATGGATGAGGAGCGTCAACGTCGGGGTGGTGCCAATGCTGCATGCCATACTATCGAGCGACGAGGAGCTCCTGTCTGATCTTGAGGTCGGGAGGGATGCATCCCGTGGCTTTACTATGAACGTGTTTGGACACGCGGAGGAGGTGTTGACATATCCGTGGTGGAAGGGTGATCTGTCCAGGGAACGCATGTTTGGAATGGGCGAGAAGCTTTGGGAGGAGTCAGCGAAGCTGCTGCGGAGCATTGGTCACTGAGCAATGACATAAGTTTACCGCGGGCAGTATGTTGGGCTTACAGACTGAGGTGTTGTTGAACGACAGATAACAGGAACCAGACACTACCGATGTGAGTCTGAAATCTACCTGGGTATGCGCGCAGCGCATCTTTCACGTGATGTGCGCTTAAAATGATCGAAAGTTGCTCCCTGCTTGCTCCTGCATCTGTATTAAAGAAGACGTACACTTTGTCCAACATAATCGTGGGTGAGTATTGAGACACGGACTCTGCCATATTGAAGACAGGTCCTGTGAATACAGTAAATTGGCAGTCGAAGGGCTGAAGACGACGCTGGGGTGTGTAGGTGACGGGGGTTTGTACCGGTGGGGGGTAGTTGGGGGGAGGGGTAAGGGGGCCCGTTCAAATTGCATGCTCGGGGATCGAATTGAATGAGGTTCAACCCAGCTCTTCGCCACAGTGGTCGATGAGAGATCTCGTCAACGCAACCGTTCATCTCGCGATTATCCAAGCATGGTTCAGTTCGTCATCACGGGTGTTATTGGTTTCTAATTTGAGAAGATCAAATTGGAAATGTACTGTAAAGAGATTCTTTAAAAGTACAGTCATGATCTAAACATCGCAGGCGCGAGAGGGATGCTGCGTCGTTTTCCACCGCCACATTCAATGTTATTGCACAGCAGCTGATGAATGTATTCGTCAACGGTGGCCTTGATTTCCATTGCCATTGCATCCCGCCCGCCCGTGTCGTGGCGCGCGCCCGAGGGGGTGGGGCCATCACCAGGCAGCGCCATCACCATGCATCGTGGGACGGATGTGGATGGATGTGGGATCACAAAATCTGATGGCTGGGGCAGGTGATGGGTGATGCGTTGTTGAACCTATTTTTTTGCATTTGCAATACTCTGCACGTAAAATTTAGACACCATAGCGGCGAAACGCTGACTGTTCACTCGCGTGCGTGCGAAGTGAAAAGCATCTCTCTTCGCCTATCGGCTTTGATCTTGTGTAGTAACTGTTCTAATACTTTTAACAAAGTATTGACGTCCACGTGACGTCACACTGTTAAACTACTTTTTGCAACCAGGGTCATCACTGCAGCTTGCTGTACATGCCCACGGATGGTCGAAGCATTTCACTAGCCGCTACGATCCGTCCACCCCTTTCACCACCCCCCACACCCAACCCAAACAACGCCACTGTGGTGTGCGTGCAAAAAGAGATGAAAAACCAATGCCATAAGAATATATGATAAAGCTGTTTGACCATACCTACCCCATACATGGAGACACTGCTCCTCCCCAAAGGTGTACGGGCAGAAACTGACGACATATAAATATAAGGCCGCAGCATTTGGTCTGTTGAAACTAGCTCTCGCTGCTTGGTTGTTTCCCCATCATGGCATACCAGAAACACAAGTGTTTTGTTCTTTTTGTCAGCATCATCTCCAGGATTCCATTGCAAGGGGGGGTGCAGATGCATGCTAGTTTCAGTTCTGAGTGTCACACATGTATTTAATAATCTTGCCGGCGCGCCGTGATCTACAGCAACACGTAGAAAATATACCAAAACCTACGAGAGTAGGAACCTGTTGGTGGGAACGCGACAATCGCAGCTCTATTTTTTGCGCGTACGTCGATTGGCCACGAGCACGATGCTCGATGATCGAATGCGAACGCGTTTGTGTTTGTGTGCCGCATTTACCTACCAGCGATATTGTACCTCTCTCCTAGGAGTGTCAATCTCCATAAGTGTGTCACGGAATGAGTCTGGGATTCACTTTTTGTCCATTTCTGAGGCTATGACATCTCGGCACGAAATAAATAGATAAATGGTTCCTTAGTCCATAGATCAATAAGGAGGAGAGATGTGACTCGAGGGTCAATCCTGGGTCCCACAAGGCGAAAGTCACGTCAAGGTGGGACCGAGTTGCTCTTGCTTTGTCTAAGGAGGAAACCTTTTCAAAAAATTCGATGACGCGCTCTTCGTTTCAAACTTTTAGGTTAAGAAGTTAATTTCCATTTCGAAGTGCAAGCCAGTGATTCGACAGGCGACGGCGACGGCGACGGTGACGGTGACGGTGATTCGACAGACGGCGACGACGACGGCGATCGACGGCAACGGCCATTCAACGACGACGGCGACGGTCAAAGGAGGCGACCGCGACGATGACGGGAATCGAGGAGGGTGACGGGCCGAAACCAGAGCCAGAGCAATGGCGAGTTTGAAACGAAGAGCGTGTTATCGAATTTTTGATAAGGTTTCCTCCTCACGAAACCTCCGACAAAGCAAGCAACTCGGTCAGACCTCGACGCGGTTTTCCGCTCGTGGGACCTGGGATCGACCCTCGAGTCACATCTCCTCCTTATTGATCTATGCCTTAGTCCTTAGTGAGATACGATCTAAAGTACATATATTTCACAAAAAATATATGTGTCTAAATGCTAAAAAAATATTGTGTGTGCGTTCTATGACATGTTCTGGGATGCATGGTAAATGAAGATTGACACTAGAGTGCACCACTTCACCTTCAATCTGGGACCAAAAGTGCACGTGCTGCACCATACAGCATGACTAGTTTCTTTGGGTTTCAATTTCAAAGAATTCAAAGATGATTGTGCTCCCATGCAGCGCAATGGGTATTGCCAATGTGGAGGCATTTGGTTTCGTGTTTTGGGTTTTAAGTAGGTGTGAAACTACCCATAACTCTCATCTAGTACACACATAACCACGGGGTTAATTGCTATAGAATTAGAATATACGAATAACTGTGCAAGTATGCGCCAACATCAACACCAGCACATAAGTACTAGTACTAGTACTAGTACTAGGAAGTAACCATGTGCTATAAATGTTTGTAAAGCTAGGTATTTTTGGTCCCATTAGGCTCATGGCACAATGAAGGAACCCCAACTTCTTTTCTCTCTCTTTCCTTCCAGCACAAATAAGTGTTCATGCATTGGTATAAAAGTTGTCATCATCTTCCCATAACACTAACACAATGTTTTATGTTTCAACTCAAGTTTCCATTCCAACACAAAATTTTTGCTTACAGCTGCTGTTGCTGCTGTGCTTAAGCTTCGTCTCTTATGGAACAGTAAAAGAAAATAATTTCAAACCATGGCACGTTGCCAGAGATGACACTCGGTGTTACATTTGCTATTAGGGTATTTGGTACACAGATACAGACTGGAGATAAGCTATTGTCATGGGTCAGCAACCAGCTGAAGCATTGCTATCCCATGCCCTCCATTGTTGCCGTGGGTATGTGTGGCAACAATGATGAGCTTTGGAGAGGGTTCTGAGGCTTGCTTGG
>JALLBE010000397.1:0-17119 GCA_036939795.1 Thalassiosira mediterranea
ATTGAATAAAGCCATGATCCGGCGAAGTGTGCCGGCCGGCGAAGTACCTACCGAACCCGAACGGCGAAGTGTTGCAGTCGCGCGTGAGTGAGGAATGAGTCACGCTTTGCTGCAGCGAGCTTCCTCCACCGCACATTTTTTCTTTTATCTACCAACGACAAACGACCAACGACCATGGCGTCGTCGTCGTCGTCCACCTGCGCCATCGCGTTCCACTCGCGGTCGGTCCGCGACGCCCTCGAGGCGATCGTCGCCGCCCATCCCGTCGAGAGCGACGACTACGACCGCGGCTTCGTCGGCCACCGCGGCGGGCCGGTGCGAGGCAGGCGGTCGGCGGGGTCGTACCCGTCGTCCGACTCTGACTCCGACCAAGAAAATGACGACGACGACCCCGCCGAAGAGAAGGAGGGAGGAACGTCGGACGTGGATTCGGCAGGTTCTTCTTCGGAGGAGGAATCGGAAGAGGAAGGGGGAATCGGCGAGGAGGGGGCCGCGATGGCTGGTAAGTCGGAGACTACGCATGGTCTCGGTGCACATCATCATATGGGCACCCTTGGCCTCTTGCAATGAAAAATGTTGATTCGGTGCACATGTCTTGAGATTGAACCAATTTCATTTGGGAACGAATGGAAAATGATCTCGGTGTGCATCATATCTTATTGTGTGATTGCACCAATTTTACATTTGAGAAATGATTTTGGTTCTTTCATGCTGTCATCAAAGTGCTTGTACAATACCGACGGGTTCTGGGATCAGATATCGTTTGAGTCCTGGCTCCTGGCCGCATTGTGACAAATATGATGTTACACAATGTTTGGTGGATCTGTGTTGGCTTTAACGATCATTGCTACATCTATCTCTTTTGATTATGTCATCAGATGGAAATATGATTTAGGACGAACACTTACTATGGAACGCTATCTGCCGTGTTCTTTCAAATCTAATACAGTTGCGCCCAATTGACACGCTCACAGATCCTCGCATGGGCAAGAAGCAGAACAAAAAGAAGACGAAGAACAAAAAGACGAAAGACGATGTACTGCGGAGGATGGGCAAGGCTCCGTCGTCACTACTCCCATTGGTGCCAGTGGAACGGCCCGGTGCAGAGAAGGGTAAAAAATCTTCGAACCGGATGGCTCTAGAGGTACCCAACGTGTTGCTGCCTCCCGATTTCACCAGGGAGGACAGATATAGAAGAGTCGGCGCAGCAGCCAAATCATTGCTTTCTACCTGGGATCAAATTGACGGCAATCCGGAGTCGACTGCCATAGTAGTTTTGCTTCAAAGTGGCAGATTTGCGGCGGCAGTCTTCTCGCTGAAGACCGGGGGCGGCCAACAAGGTCCTACGAAAATGATCGCCCACAGGACTTCCACGCGCTACACCGTCAGAAAGGGGCAGGGCGGATCCCAATCGGCGCACGACGGGGCGAAGAACAAGGCCAAATCGATGGGAGCGCAGCTTCGTAGGGAGGGCGAAAAAATGCTGAGGGAAGATGTGCACAAGACGTGGAGGGATTGGAAGAAGTCCGGTCATATGGACAACGCTGCGTTCGTGTTCGTGGCTTGTCCGAAAGCCATGCGACGCGATTACCTCTTCGGTGGCGACGATGGACGCCCAGAGGAATCTCTTGTCGAGAAGGGCGACGATAGGTTGAGGAGCGTGCCGCTCGACGTAGGCAGGCCCACGATGGAGGCCACTGCGGCTGTGCTGGATAGGTTGCTGACGTGTGACCTGAGGCAAATGACGACAGACGAGGTGAAATATTTCCAAAGCAATGCGACAGACGATGTATCTGCTGGCACTGCGAAGAAAAAGGATGATACCCCGAGTGATGGTGCTGAGCACGCTATATTGCCCGAGGAAGATGACGATTCAGCTGCCCGACCTCCTCCGCCGCTCACCCCCCTGCATGAAGCCGTCACAGAGGGCGACTTGGCCCAAGTCATGGAGTTGTTGACGCTGCTTGATGAGTCTGAGGAGGGCGAACACGACTACGATGTCGACACTACCGGTGGCTCAAACTACCAGACCGCTCTCCACGTTGCTGCATCCTCGCCACAGCCAAAAGCTGCATCGATCGTTCGTGCACTCATCGTGCAGGGCCGTGCCAACCCATGCGCGTCGGATTCTAACGGTAGCAAACCATACCTTCTGGCCGCATCAGATGGGATACGCGAGGCATTCCGGCTGGCGCGCGGCGACCTGGGCGAGGAACACTGCGACTGGGACGGACGCGCGAGGGTGGGTCCGGCGCTCACGGCGGACGATGTCAAGGCAAAGAAGGAGAAACAGGCAGAGAAGAAGCGAAGGCAGAGGGCGCGGCAGAAGGAACGAAAGGCAGCAGAGAAAGCCGAGGCGGAGAAAGAGGAGGCCGCAAAGAAGGAGGAGGAGGAGAAGAAGAAGAGGGAGGAGGACGCGAAGCGCGCGAGGGACGGCCTGAAGCCCAAGTCGACGGCGTCGAACGCGTGCGACTTCTGCCAGAAGGTCGTGAGGGGCAAGAGACGGAGCCAGATGTTCCAGAGGCTGGATTACGCGTATTGTAGCACGGACTGCGTGAGGAAGCACCAGAGAGAACTAACGGCGGCTGCGGCCGCGGCACGGATGGGATGATGAGGATTGCACCTGATGAGAATTTGATACTTCAGAATGAAAGGTCTATTGTGAGATTGTCACCCTTCACAGCCTCAAAGAAAGGCTTAGCCTACCGGAAATCTACGAATGCAGGTTCCATTTCATTGGTCAGAGCCAACAACCTTTTCTCGTCTGTGATTCAGCTACTATAGCCATTTACTGCGAAGCTGGCACTAACGAACAAATCATTTTGGGACTACTATGCACCTGAGAAATTTGGCAGCCTTGGATATCATTGCAACTGCAAGTTGAACTGTGAGCAATACATCGATAATGCGCCGAAGGAAAGCCAATCGTGACGGAAAGTGCTCAGGTTGAGTATTACCTTCATAGCCAACACACACCTTCTGGGGTATGCTCGTAATCACGTATTCTCGAGCGCCCCAGATTGGTGCAATTGAGAGAGCCATCATTTCTACATATGCATTTGCTGTAGTCGTGACAAATCTCATTTGGTCAGGCAGTGCACGCAATTATTCTAAACCTGACTGGACCACCTTCATGCTGATGCCGAGACTGACGACTGTGAGAATTAGTTTTGCGGCCCGACCTACTGCGGCTTATATGCCTTTATCTTCGCGCGTGGCTGTGTTATTTCAATGCTTGTCCAGTTATCTCTAGTAGAGATAAATGAAGGCTGGCGTATGGTGTATTGTAGCCTCTAGAGGGATGGGCGCGTAGCGCTCGTCATCAGTATGCGCTCCATCCGCTCCGTCACCGTCCTGGCCGAGGCCTTTTCGATACAGTCAAAATGCAAGTCTGGCTGGCTGGGTGCACATGTCAAGAACAGATGTAGTCACTTGAATCTCATGGAAAGGACAATGCAGATACAATGATAATGACAACTTCGTAATGATCTTCGTTCTACATTTTGAACACTTTCACTTCTATCTAAAACACACCCACGAGGAAGGATATGACACGAGGTTCTCCTCCTTGTCCTCAGCTCTCGAACAACCTTCGATGGATCCTATGTTCACTTAGGCTTATAGCCACTCCAACATCCAGACTCTACGATTCAAAAGCACCCCCGGCACTTGCGAGCGCGCGACGGCCCTTGCCGGCCTTCGATCCTGTCTTGGACGACTTGCCGGTTGCGGGGATGCCGGCACCTTCGGTCACCATTACCTCCGGAGCTGCATGTGATGTAGGCTTGCCCGTGGGGTCGCTGGTGGCAACAGCATCAACATCGGCTATCTCCTCATCGTTCACGTCATTGGTCTCCTCTATGACGGTCTCCTCCGCGACGATCTCCACCACGAGCAGATGGGCGATTTCTGTAGCCTCGGCCGCGCCCCACGAGTCTCCCTCCCAGTCAATGTAGGCCGGACTGACGGTGGGACGCAGGGGCTTGCGAGTGGGAGGTCCCTCGGTTGGCGTCCCCACCGGGCTCTCGATAGTCGTCGGCTCATCGGTGCTCTGAGCCTGCCCGGAGCTTGGGAACGGAGTGATGGGTGGAAAGGTACCAATCGTGGGCTCGAGTGTGGCCTGGGCGGGAGGAGAGGCCGGTGCGTCGTCGCCGGGGACGGAGTCGGCCGCGAGCTTCACAGTGGGATCCGGGGTACCCCGGTCTGCGGTCGGGGAACTCGAGGGTTCGTAGCTCGAGGCCTCCGTGGGCTCGTTCGAGGGGTCGCTCGAAGGCATGCCCGAGGGATCGCTGGAGGGTACGTATGTGGGAAGCGAAGTCAGGACTTCGATCGGAGATCCCGATGGCTCCTTGGTGGGCGGTTCGGTGGGAGGTTTCGAGGGCGATCCGGTTGGCTGCTTCGTGGGGCGTTTGGTCGGCTGCTTCGTGGCTGGATTGTTGTCCGTACCGTTAGGCAAAGGAGAGGCTTCGGTCGCGGGAGGTGGGCCCGCTTCGAACACCTTTGAGACAGTCTTGGAAATGTTTGTCTTGGGCGATGCGGCCTTGCCCGCTTTGCCGATTTCCTTCTTGACCTGGTCACCGGCTACTGCGGCCGTTTTCGAACCGAGCGCCTTGCCGGCTTTCGCTCCAACGTAGACGAGGCCCTTTTTGACGGCGACTACGGGCACGCCCTCGGACGCCTTTGATGCTTTGATCGCCTTTCCGTCGATTGCGGGCACGTCGAAAGCTGCCTTGGAAGCCTTGGCGGCCTTGCCGCCCGTAATCGGCTGAGAGACGGTGTCATTGAAGATGACGGCAAGGACCAGTGCTGTCGAAACAATCTTCATGATCTCGGGGGTGTAGTTGGACCTTGATCTTGGTTATGGCAATGCTGAATGTGGCGATGTTGCAGTCGAAGTATCAATACGGGACAATTGATTTGTGAGAGGTCCTCGATCATCTACCCTGTGATCCGGCCGTGTGCTACGCGACGCTGCTGGACGATGGCCTTCTCGATGAATTGCATACTTCGACAATCTCGCTCGGGGCTCTTGGGCACAGATGGGGGCTGTCGCCGAAACTTGCGAGGCCACCATTCTCATGCCTCCGATCCATCTTCTTCTCCACTAGAGAAGTCGATACTCGCGAGAGACTGCCGCCTTTGTATCTTTCCTAATGAATCGACTGTAAACCACATTGGCGACACCGGCGTCCGCTTGAGTATCAGACGTAACATGTGTTTGTGCATACATTGCTGTGGTTGGAACTCTGATCGGATCGATTCTCACGCGAACGACCCACACATCTTCTGCTCGCCAATCGCCAAGTGTGGAAGAATCAAGAATCAAGAAGAAGTACCATCGTCAGGGGTGCATCGGCTCGTCATCCCACGGTACCATCCTTAGTACCATCCTCAGTGGTGTGTACCATACTTGATGCGTCTCTTCTGTCAATAATTTTGCGAGTCTGTGTAGTCTCCCTTTTCTGGTAACCCAGCGGAACACACTCCGTTCCCACCTCTCTACGTAGCGCGGGGGGGGGGGGGCATCGCCGGAGACCACTTCCGCGTGGAGAAGCCGTACCTGCCATATCGAGCGCCCCATCACCCCTCGGCCCTCCTCGGCCCGTCGACTGCCACAGCTGTGGAGATGAAAAAAGAGTCCGTGGGTAGTGTATGCTTGAGCACACTTCTTAGTCCGGCCTGGCCGACGATGCAATCGTCCCTCTCGCGGTGGATCTTGATAGAGATCGCCAGGCATGCCCTCAAGGCACTCAAGGTATGTACTTAGGCAGGGGACTGATAACGAGGCACATACTTCGAGTGTTGACAAAAATGTGACGAAGCTGTGATGATTAGTCCGTTGATCGCAATTGATCGTAGGTCCAAGCAGGGCCCCGCCCTCGATGAGATGACTCTTGCTCGATCCTGTTTGCTCGATCGATCGTGAATAAACGAATGATTTTGGCCTGATAGGTACATATATTGTACTGTACCTAATGTAGATCGGGTTCGGCATGCGGGCTTCTAGTGAGAGCTTGGTGCGTGAGAGGAGGCTGGATGCCACAGAGGTACGATATGATAGTATCATCCCCTCCACATACCATATATATTGTAGCGATTTTAGGCATGCATAGTGCTAAACGAATCAGCGTGAGCCCCACAGGATGTTCAACCCTAATTTTCTTCAGGTGTAGTGTCCCTTCAACTTCCAAAGAAATCTTGATTATAGCTTGCGTATGGTAACAGTATATATTGTCTGTTTACATGTGCGTGTACAAAACGCATCAGTTATGCAAAGTGATGAAGGAGAGATCGTATTTTGGACCACCGTTCTTGTTATGTCTGTCTCTCTAGCCTCAGTGATGTAGTTGTTGCAACGACATGAACTTCTACAACTCCTTTGGTGGCGTCATTTGTTCTCGTTTTAGCGTGCGTCATTCTCTGAACGCAGTCGTCTCTTCGTCAGATTCAACACGTCGTCATGATGAAGTCTGCATGCAAGTTAGACGGCAAATGCAGCGACCCTGCTTTTGATACAGCGAAGATGATATCGACACACGTGACGCCAACGCAGCCACAACAGCTTACGCGGCCCACAAGGACCATCTGCCATCAGAGCCAAAACAGCATACGTGGATTCTGTTGATTCTACCAGATTCTATCCCTACGACCCGATGAGAGGATCTGAGCAATCTGAGTGAAAAAGAAGAACCACACACCTCCACGCACCCCAATCATTCACCACCTCATCCCCTCTCTCATTATTTCATATCTCCTCCAGGCAGATCTATCAACACTCTTTCGTCACCCACCAGCAGCGCTACCAGAGAAGCTACCAGAAGATATCTTCCTGCCTTGAGCCTCCTTACATCATGTGTAACGCCGCATCGGCCAGTAGTGTACCCCGCCCCTCCTCCCAGTATGTGGAAACGCTTGATAGCCTCTTAGAAGCATCCGACGAAGCATGGGATCCTCTGGATTCGTGCCCTGAGTATCTGCAATCGATGATTTCCTTTGGAATCGTTGATAGTCTGACGCTTCCTTCAAACAAGGTGGCGAATCAAGATCAAATCCTACATGAGAGCAAATATGAAGTGGAAGGGATTTGCAGCTCCCTCAAGTCAAGCCCGTCTGTCTTGGTCAAAAGCCCTACAAAAAGAACCGGGGTAAGGCGTGGAAACAAAGGTTACTCCTCCTCGGAGACATTCATCGTGCCCACAAAGCGTCACGATGGACCCTCAACCAGTGAGACGCGCACACGGAACCAAGGCCCTACTACGCGTAACATGAATGCCACACCAAATCAACTCACTACTCCAGCAGCATGAAGAGGCTTTGACTGGCTTCGATGTCGATGGAAACCATTGTACATATATTAACATTGGCTGTTAGGAAAGGCAACTCACAAAAGACCACGGATGTGGTGTTGTAACAATATTTAGCACCAAACTCATCAAATTATTATATACGGGTACGATAGTTGAACTAACTTCCTCTGTCAGGATTGCTCAACGATAGTGGAACATTACAGCTTTCATCTCTAGGTTTCTTATGTGAATACGTAGCGGATAGAGCAGCAACACTACAAGATAGTCGGCGATGATTCATTAACTTTCTTAGCACCAGTCCAAATACATTTCAGGAGCAATTATTTGCTTGTACATGTTCGCACATGCGGCTGGAAGAAAATCAAATCCATCTTCGTCATGGTGCCATAGGTATTGCTCCTCTCGTTTGGCATACCAAACCATAGTTAAGGTGAACGCAGCAAGATGAATGTGCCAGATAAACGAGTCGGAGAGCATGGTGGAGAGACGTGCAGATTGAACTATTAAATGATTTAGTAGGCACTTCTTACCTTTTTCCAGTTGGTGTTGTAATAGTTATTCGCGGTATGTAAGTATGTACATCGGTTCACGACATATCGCGGGATTTGAAGACGCGAAATTAGTGTCTCGCTCGGTGATCTCGAAAGGAATCTATCTAGGCCTCAGGTGCAGCGAATGTCCCTTAATTCAAAAAACTTATGTCTGCTACCGTCTCCCACCACGGCTCCTACCTTTGCTCCTAAGCCAGGATCCATGAGCATCGCATCTGTTACATACAATTGCGGCCGTACCTAGGGTTACATATGGACCTTCTATCTTGCGCTCGTTTCGTGCCCTTCCTGGCTGTTCGGGCTGGACACTGTGGTCGCGTGCATTGCCGACAGATGCCCACGATTGCTTTGCACGTCATACAAGAAGAACCCAAGAGAACCTATGTACCTTGGTCATGCATACATAATGTCGTAGGTAGATGGGTCGCTCTTGCTCTGTCTATCTCTATGACCTTTGATTGCTTGAGGATGGTGATAACTAGATAATAGTCTATCTAAATGATGCCCTGGGCGACTTATCCTGGAGGAGGATGGCTGCCAGCTGGCCGGGGATTGATGTCTCTCTACCTATATCTACATCATATAGGTAAACCTCTAGAAAGAGAAGTCGGATCGTCTTGGGTCGTCACTCAAGGCCTCGTCCCAAGAAGTGCCCCCCGCCCTCACGATCAAATAATACACATATGCGAGAAAATGTGAGCATGCATCGATCTGCGAGCGCTGCATGCATGTTTTATGAGGCGATGGTATCGTACGACTACGAACAGCATCGATCGTAGGTGCGTGCAGCCAGGTAGATAGATAGGTATCTCTAGAGAGATACGAAATCGTGCCCCGTCCGGCCCGCCCCCAGCTATTATGTCTGGCATGTATTTTGTACACAGAGCTCTACGTATCTATCTACAGGCAGATGACCAAGCAGCCAGCCCGCCCCCTGTGCTGTGGCGATCCATCCAAAACGCGGTGATAATATCATTCTCACCCGGGCAGTGCTGGACAAGTCACTAACTACATCATGGCGTACCATATGCTCTACAACCAGCAAGACCTACATACCGTGGCCAGATAGACTAATTGTATGTACTGTCGCGAATGGCATGGCTACGACACGACTACGACATGTCTCTTGAGATGGAGACGTATAAACCACGATCAAACGGCGCCATGCATAGATTGAGGCTCGCATTCGAACACATTCGACATGGGACATGGGACATTTGACGCGATGGTGTACAATACGCCACAGCCAGGACATCACGATAGATCACGATCAATCAAACCGCCAGCAAAGCAGCATACCATTTTCAGCTGTGTCTCATCATGCTTACACTCTTGAAATGGTCACGCGCCGTTCTGTTCCGTTCCTTTTGTCCCATCCACACCCTTCTCCGCTCCACCTGCTCGTCACTTTGTATGGCGGAGATCGCTGTGTTTATTTAACCCTGCTCGCCGCATGCACGAGAGTCTCGTAGGTATGTACCATGTGGCACGGTCTCGTGAGAGTTCATGTAAAAAATATCAGCTTGGATATGCATGCGCTTACAGTTTACAGTCCATAATCGTTTGACATCGCCATTCCATCGAATGTTAAAGTCAGAGCAAACCATATGTTGCTCGCTTACCCATCCGCCCAGCAACCTCTAAGAAGTCAAGAATTGGCGTCGAGGAAAGATCATTTCACGCGTTCTAGGATGAAGCATGTTCAATTCTCAACCCATTCGACGCTTCACGTCTATCATGGTGATGAATACCAGGGCTATTACACGTCGGCCGATCGAGACGCCTTCATTAGGAGTGCGGTCATGGACGCACACAGAATTAAAAGGAGACTTCGCTCTACTCCAACCGAGCCGAACACTCCCTTGACTGAGCGGCTCAAAAAGTGCGGTATACCCGAAGATGCCATCACGGGGATCGAGCACCTCGTCTTGGACAAGCCAGAGCGTATAATGGAGAGAAGGCACACCCATCAGAGAATAGTTTTGGCGGAACAGGAGCACCAGAAGGTTTCCGGGTCCGACGATCATACACGATTAGCAAGGCTGTCGATCCTCCTTACGAAAAAGCCTGCTACTCAAGCAAGGAAGCGAGCCGCCACGGCAGCATGAGAGCTTCCACTTCCTGTAGCTATGAATGGCGAAGTACCTGGAATTTTTGCGCAAGTGGACTCTTGCATTCTACGTTGATGTTAGTATATGAAATAGAAATGGCCAACTCCAGCCTTAAATTATGCTTGGCAAATGCAGATGAAATGTGTACGATATTTCGTTCCATGGCATTGGTGCTCACAAGACGGAATAGTCTCGGTTCCAAATGAATGTACCGTTTTATGGACGTGGCTAGCGCAACCTGTTGTTGGGTGTTTGAATGTTAGATCGCATCTCTGTCCCATACCATCGGGATCTGCATCGCCAATGCTTTTGTGCATTTCAAGATTGGTCTGCCTGGGCATTTATTTTCTTGGGTGGAGTCAATGGTGAACCGCTATCGTACCTTGCCTGCCAAAAAAACACTGTTGCCTGGTAAGAAATCTGTGAATGTCACCATAGTAATCTGATACCTCCAGGTATCGTGTGCCAAATTTCCTGATCTTGTACAAGGACTGTCTTGTTGTCTAAATTGCTTTGTCATCTTCTGTCTACAACGCCCGTTTCTCAAAATTTACTCTCAAGGGAGTATTATGTTTACCAAGCGTTTAGCTGCTTCAAACAGCATTCTCGTACCCAGAATGTACTCTAGAGTCTATTGCTATTGGATGCATTGCAGATGCGTTCAAGCTTTTGGGGGTTCATCTTCGATCGGCCTGAGCCATGTGCACTCTGGGTATGTGCATGGCATGTTCCTGAAACGTATCATACTCAACGCTAGGCTTCAAATCATGCATAGTTCAGTTGCATCGCCGAAGCGAGATCGAAATATGTGAAACGATTCGTATTGTAAGGAAAACTCATAATGTGGATGGGTTCGTTACAACTTGGAGAATGAAGATGCATATGACACATGTGGAACCATGGCTACTCTGGCAAATAACAGAGCCAGGCAGGTCATTGCTTTTGGCGACGTCCAGTCTTCTTGCTTGGAGCGTGCAATGCCTCTCGGCATACCATGATACTTGGTCGAGGAGATGGCTCGAACTTTTCTCTGGATCATAATCATAATCCAGCCTACAAGACAAATTGAGAGTAACAACTTATCATCATGAAGATCGGATTGACGGTAATCATTGCTGCCATCTTCACCAGTGGCGTCGGTGCAGGAGGCAAGTCCCTCAAGCTGCCTAGTGTTGCTACCAGGACTGGCAAGGCATTTAGATCCGAAGCGGGTGATCGCAAGGGTCAGTCCGAAGGTCATAAGATGCGCAAGCAATCTGGCAAACCAAGTGCCAAAAAACTGGCCGAGCTAGACGCTTTTGGCATGCATGACGCGAGCCCTGCTGGAGGGAATAGATCGAGTAAGGTGTTCCGTTCCAAGGCGCTTCGTTCCAAGGCGCTCCGTTCCAAGGCTGGGAGTGGCGAAATAAATGCAACTTTCGAGCCTAACATGGTCCAGCAAGTTCCTGCAACGATCGCATCAACTGACAGTGTTACAACTGTCAGCAATCCCACGGGAAGTAGCCCACCCACTGGCGAGGTCAGCACCGGTCAGCCAACGACAAGCGGTCAGCCCTCAGGTGCTCCAAGTAAAGAAAGTGACAGTGGTGCGCCATCTCATAGCCTGTTTCCCTCAATCAGCCCCCGCTCCAACACGAGTCCTTTGCCCTCGACTGTTATCTCCGTCACTGGAGCTCCAACGCTCGGGAAGGTCGGCAACGGGAGGGACACACTTACTCCTACTCATCCCTTGGATAAAACGGTTGGAAGGGATACGCTCGAACCAACCACCAGGTTCTTGGATGAAATAATCGTATCACCTGATAAATCGGACACTGATATGATGAGCTCCACCAAGGCGTCCAAAGCCAATGGTCGTGGATAGCGCCATTCGTGATACTTCCAACATAGTATGATGATGTGGTGATGATGTGACGGCCGAAACACTGCTCCTGTATGTATTCTTCGTAAAGTCGCTGTGAATGGGTTTTGGATGATAGCTTTCTTATGGATAGATGTAGTGTCATAACTTCTTCTTTGGTTTGTACAGACCTATCACTCCCTAGAGCTACCTATTAGTATCATAACTTCTTTTTCGTCGATATCACAAAACTCTTTCCAAGTGGTTATAATATCAGCGCTCTGTGCATGCGCGTAATAGGAACAAACAGAGGGAAGAATGCGAATTGTCCTGTAAGTTGTACTTCGCAAAGCTTGATCAGTGCTCTGTGTCCAGTCTTTACTATTGTTATGGTATGCATTATTCACTGATTTCTCACTGTCGACATTGAGTTCCCTAACCCAAAATCATGGATGCTTATGGATGCGCACGGGTTGTTCGAATGAAACGGCAACTCTTCGTCTCAAACAGCCTCTTCCGCTGATGTGCGACCAGAAATTGCTTCCAACTCTTTCTCTTTGCTCCAAAACTCAAGATTGCTCTCGATAACGGGTAAAACCTTTTCCTGCACTGCCGGAATGACACCCGCGAGGACCTCATATGCTGGTTTGACCACACTAATGATCAGAGAATGAATAATGACAACGTCAGCGATGACTTTGACGACATGGACAATCCAGATGCATTCTACTCTCGGCAAACTTACAAGTTGATGAAACCAATCTGTGAGTCAGGTTTCTTTGTTGTCGTCCGATCACACAGCATTGAAATTGCAAGGCCCATTTCTCGTTCCTTGTCTCCTTGTGCAAAGAACTCATCCAAGCAACGATCGGTCCACAGCTTGAACATTGGATCGTCTTTCGCTGGATTGGAGATGTCTGCCATGTGCAGGACGTACATGAGGACATCCCATTGTGCATCTGCTTTGAGCTCATCCCAGGGCTTGCCGACTGCAGTAGACTCGATTTTGGCCACTGTGGCGAAATGACCAGTCATATCTGTATGCAGTACCGCCTGTACAATCTTCTTTCGAAGCTCAGCAAACTCAAACTTGGGCGGGTCGACATCCTGCAAAAAGTGGTGGCCTTCCCCCTGCATTAGAATCTTGAAAGAGTGGGAAGCATGCTCTGACTCCAATACTGATACATCATTGTGAGTCAAGGACAGATCACTGGATGTGTTCAAATTCACAGATGACATAGCGGTCGTAAGGGATACATGACTCAGAACTGCAGCAAACATCATGCTAATTGAATACTCACCTGAATGTGTTCACCTGAGGAAAATCACAGATGCGGTAGTGCTAGTAAGAGATACATGATTTAGGACTGCAGTAAAAATGGATGTTCATTGAATACTCACTTGAAAGCTATTGTTTCGCCCTGGATGCTTTACATCATGTACAACTGAGGCAATAAAGAGCAAGAATAAATCTTCCTTTTGGAAATCAAAGCTCTTGTCGGCCATTTGTATCAACGAATTTGCGGTCTGAACAACATCAGCTGCATGAATGCGGTTGTGGTAAGGATTGGCCTCATAGTCACGTTGAATAGCTCGAATATAGCCGCAGAGCTTATCATGATCAATGGCCAAGTCCAGATCGAAAAAATCGTACCCATCAGAATCACCAAGACCCAGGGAAGCCAAAGCCTGTTCTTCTTCGCTGCCCATTAAGTTGAGTTCTCTTGCCATGGCAATTTGAGAGTGAGGCGAACAGATGACCGCCCAGGCGATGAACAGTAACGTGTTTTCTTCATCTATTGCCGCAACATCGAAGACATTAAAATCCCACCTCTTCAGGTCCGAGAAAGCCAATAGGTCGAATAGCACTCTTTGTTGATTCGAATCAAGTCGCGTAAACTCGGGAAGGCACTGAATTGATTTGGTTGTCTCTGATACATCACGGTCTGACACGGAGCTGCTCAAAAGAGCGTCGAGGTTGCTAGTGGAGGAAGATGTGAGTGGGTCATCCTTTTTCTTCCTACTGGCAAGAAATTTGTTTGCCGCAGCATTCACCCCTATTGCCGCTGCGATGTTCCTCGTTGAGGTGTGGTAGGTCGCCCGTCTATTTCCTGAACCGATCGTACGTGAAGAGGTCACGCCAGCGAAATTCTGCATGATGTACGCTTCTTCTGTATTCTTGCTGCCAAGATTCTCGGGTACGTACAGGGTCGCGTCTTCTTTTACGAGGCAGCTCTTGACAAGGGCGAGCTTTTCCATTTCCTCCTCGCTCAAGCCTTCGCGGTCGAGTAAAGTGTCAACGAATGATACCGCGTCCCCGTATTTGGATGTGCCTAAACTGAAGGCTCTCAACTCGGCATCACGCTTCTTGAGCTCAGCCGCAGAGCTTCTCAAGAGCTCTTCCTGTTCTTGTATCTTCTTCTTCTTTTTGTTGTTGACGACTGCAAATGCAATGAGCATCATGGCGATCACCCCAACTGCTACCCCTATGACAGCCCATACAATACTGGTAGAACTTTCAGGGGCTTTCGTTTCGTCAGGAGGTGGGCATACTTCATAATTTGATACTGTACAAGCGACCTCGGATGGATCCGGAGAAGATGTGACAAAGGATGGTCCAGACTCGATGGGATGGTTCAGAAAAAACTGCTTTGATGTTGCCGCATGAGCAAGAATGGGAACGGGAAGGTAGCCTTGTAGATAAGGTTGTTGGTCGATGGTAAACAGGATGTCCCCACTGTCGATAGCTTCCAAGATCACATCAGATATGTCGAAGGTGCCCAATACAACTTGAGTGTGACGTTTCTTGAGCTCAAGGGCGGATGGCATACCAGCAGGATGCCCCGACGCTGTCACCAATAACCCAACTCCTTCCCAGTCATCAGTGTCATTCTGAACTGCCGACTCGACTGCACTGATGTAACGAACAACGTTGTCCTCCGTAACTAAAATGTCGGCAACATATTCAATGCCAAGCTCATCCATCGCTTCTTCAAATCCCGTGCATCTATCATCGAGGACGGCGAGTCCCGGCGGCTTCAAACAATATGCCCTGTCGATCGCGGCCACGCTCGCCATTTTCTTCCCCCGCCATGTATCCCGCGTTCCTCTCGACCATCCCCACGTGATGGATCAGCTCCATGTCCCTCGACTCGGCGAACCCCGCGTTGATCGACATGACCGGGACGCCCAGATCGAGACAGACCTTGACGGCGTTGACGATGTTCTCGTGCGATATCGTCACGAAGAGCCCGTCGACGTCCTCCTGGCAGAGGGCGAGGATCTTCGCGCTCATCTTCCTGTACAGTAACTCCGCGGTCTCCTGGGGTTCGAATCGATCGAACCGAAGCTCGACGCCCACGTCGTCGGCCGCGAATACGGTGTCCCAGAACCCATCGGTCGTCACGCCGTGGACGACGCCCCCGATCACGATCTTCTTTCGATCGAGACAGGGACAGCCCAATTCGCCCCCGGATGGACTCAGGTCGTTGGGACAGACTGGAAACGCATCGTCGACGCACTTGCCGAAGGTATCCGTGGTGACGGAATGATCGTCCCCGGCGATCACGGCGGGACCGGACAGGTACACGCCCCCCCCGAATCCCCCGCGGGGGGGAGCGATCACGAGGCCCGTCGAGGCGTACAGAGCCGCGAAGTGCACCGTCGACCAACCCTGGAGGTGTTCGCGCACGTCGATGGCGAAGTCCAACCGTTTCTCGGACATGCGACGATATACGTCGCCGGACGTGCCGAAGGTACCGATTTGGGTGTACGGACTAGGGCACCCGGCCGCGTCGACGGCGTCCACGGCCGCGTCCAGAAACTTTGGCGATCCCAATAGTATAAATGCGTAGGTGCAGTTCGACAACTTCTCCTCGAGGTCTTCCGCAGTGGATGCTTCGTACCATTCGACTTCGACCGGAGGGGAGGTCGTGGAGTTTGTCGCGCCTACCAACGCATTGCGATAGCCATCGTACCTCGACCGGTAGGATGCCGTCGTCTCTCCTGCGGGCGAAACGAAGAGCGCATTATCGCCCCCCCGAAAGAGATTCTGCGATGATGCAGCAGCATTTGCATTTCCAGTGGCGATCGCAACGACCGCCGAACCAAAATGGCGCCCTCGCAGGAAGTGCTCCGCGGCCAGCGTGCCTCCCGCCTCGTCGTCAGGGGCGGCGAAGAATTTGACGATGCCATCGTCGATCAATCCGCCGGGACCGGTCGCCAGGTCGTATCCGCTGTCCATCCCGAACACCGGCACGCCTTTCTCGGAGACGTATCGGACGGCGTCGGCCACGACCTCCGAGGGAATGGTGACTATCAGCGCATCCGCCCTCCTCGTGCCGACGCCTCCTCCTCCTCCCGCCGAATCATCATAATCGTCCACCACGGATCTGATGTCCATCGCCATTCGTTCCTCGGAGTACCCCCCCGGCTCGTACAGCGTCAATTCGAGGTTCACCCGCATGTCGAGCGCCGACTGACGCGCCGACGCGGCCAACCGTTGCCAGCGGGCATCGTCGCTCGACCCGTGAAGGATGGCCCGTAGGGTGTAGGACGTCCGGTCTATGCACGGTTCGCAGCTCAGTCGAACATCGTTCTTCGATGACGCCATGATGTGTCTAGTTCGTCGATAGACGGAAATGAGAAGTCGTTGGAATGGTTTTACTCTCTAGAGGGCGATCTGATGATAGCGCTGTGGTGGATGGGTTGAGTCTGCTTGCGGTGAAAATGGCAGCATCGACCACTTGAGATGAGAGTGAGCTTGAAGAATGAAGAATCGAATGGTCGTGCAAGATATTTTATGCCGACATCTATGGTATCTACGTCGTTGGCTAAATCGTGCCTCGTGCTGCCGGATGCCCCGCCCTACCTGACTATCTACAAAGCTATGTGTACATATGTAGGTAGGTAGGCAATTTTACTATATAACACTATGTCACGTAGGTACGAAGCCGAGACCGAATGAAGTAAATAAGTAAGTGCAATAGCTAGCCCGCCGAGCGAGCCACATAGGTACCTATGCTATGGTACGTTAATTACACAACCAAAAAGTGAGCTTGGTAGATGTTGTAAAGGCGCGCCCAACCAGTAACAACTGCTCACCTTCGCATTTATATCTATGTACGCGCACACGCTACATACATACATATAATTAATACGCTCTCTGACAATAAATATATATATTATGTAGAACTTTTAAGATCTTCTAAGTTAGATGAATGTACCGGCATACCTATCGGAAAGGGCAATACCTTTCGTTTGTCCTGGGCTTGCTCGCTGGCGGGCAGATGATTGGAGAATCCTAGAGAC